>JAYMSP010001288.1:0-33854 GCA_036897095.1 Plantago elongata
TATAATTACTCTTAACGAGCTTTACCGAATCGAGCCGGCTCGGCAATGAAACGAGTATAAAATCGAGCTCGAGCTCGACTCGAGAAAACTTATCGAGCCGAGCCGAACCGAGCTCTCGGTAATGCTCGACTTGTAAAACAACAATAACCCTCCCACATATTCCCTCCGCCCATTTTCGCGGTCTCATTTTAACTTTACGTAATCAATATTTTCAAACTTCATATTCAAATAACTCATAAATAATTATGTGATAAAAATTAAAAATTAATAATATTAAAAATTACATGTTTAATTCTTATATTATATATTTTTCTGAAATAATTGTAAGCATAATATGTGAATGATTCAAGTTTACAGTTGAAAACGTTGATCATGAAAAGTTAAAATGAACAAAGAAACTGGACGGACGAAGTATAATAAAATTCATTCTCACCTTTAAGAAGAGCGTTGTTAAATGCAACACGTTTTCGGATATACGCAATACGAAATATTTATAACTTAATTAAAAAGCCTCTAACTCATAAAAAAATCTTATAAAATTAACAAACAAAATAAAAATAATTCCTTTTTATAAACACAAAAAATATTAATGTTATTTCCTGACATTGAAGTCAAGATATAATGAAACATTGAAGTCTTGTGACGAAACATTAATATTTTTTGTCGGATTTGTCATTTAAGCCAATCCTTATAATTTTATAAATGGCTATTACAGAGTGCTATATTAAATGGCTTATGTCTCATTTAAGCCAAATCCGACAAAAAAATATAAATGGCTTATTACAGCTTTTATACGCAAGTGCTATTACAGAGACATAAGCCATTTAATATAAATTGTCGGATTTGTCATTCAAGATATAAGCCAATCCTTCACTGTAGAAGTATTGCTCATTTATACGCAAGTGTTATTACAGAGACACATATCAAATGGCATCAATCATCATCCTGGATCAGGACATGAATAGACATGCCTGATTATTTAGCTCAAAATATCAATTTACTCTAATGACACTTTCTGTCTTTATCTTATCTTCTGATACAATGTAACCAGTTTCATAAACATGATTACATTCAGGCCTTCTTGCATTTGGCCAATGGAGAACCACACAGACAATCATTCCCGACAAACACACTAGCCGGAAACCTAGTCGCCGGCAACTGCCCACACAAGTGGTTATAACTCACATTCATCTTCTGTATCCCAGTAACACTACTAGGAACCTTACCAAACACCAAGTTACGTGATAAATCCAGCTCTCTCAATGTGCTCGGGATCGTCAACCTCTCGAAATTGAACTTCAACCGGTTACCAGCAGCGTAGAATCCCACCAAGAAGTTAGTTCTGTTCAGCAACGTTACCGGACTGCCTGTAATGTTGTTGTCCGATAGATCAATGTAGTCGTAAAAGTACGTCTCTACCGGCCTCCAGTTTTCTAGCTTGAACTTAAGCCCACATTTCGCTAATCTCAACGAGTAAATGATCGTAGAGTTTGTTACCCATTGAGGAATCGTACGGAGATTGAACTTATTGTACGACAAGTCCAACGACTCGATGCCTCGTACGAACATTTGGGGAAATGGATCGGTTAAGGAATTATGAGACAGGTCGAGGTTGAATATCTTGGTGAGGTTCGCGAATGTTTTTGGAACGGTTCCTGATAACTGGTTGTGGGACAGATCCAATGTGTCCAGGGCAAAGAATGCCCCGAGAAACTCGGGGATTCGCCCTGTTAGCGAATTGTGTCCCATTTCAAGGTATTGCAATAACGGTGCTAGAGCTGATATGCTAACTGGTATCTTTCCTGTGAAGCTATTGTAAGAAAGGTTGAGAATCCTCAGGTTGGAGAATTCCGAAAAGATATCAGGGATTGGGCCGGATAGTTGATTGCGGTCCACGCTAAGTAAGGATAGGTTTGTTCGCAACTGTTGGATCGCAGTCGGTAACATCCCGGTTAGGTGGTTTCCACCGAGTCTCAGCTGGTTCAACTCGGATAACTGTCCAATGGAAGGCGGAATGGGCCCCGAGAATCGATTACCGACTAGACTCAATGCGTATAAGTGACTCAAATTACCAATGTTGGTCGGAATGGGACCGGAGAGGTTATTGTTTTCAATATAGACATACATTAGGTTCGGCAGGGAGAAAAGAAAATTGGGGAAAGGGCCTTGTAAGTATTTGAGATCCTGGAAATAGATCCCATCCAAAAATCGGAGCTTGGACAAGGCAGGCGAGATGGTACCTATTAGAAAATTAATATGAATGAACCAATTTTATCACACGTCGTAAATGTATATACAAGTTCGAATTTTTAGACAATATGCAATTGTATTAGTACACAATACCTGACAGACTAGAAGTGAGATTGCCTGGTATGCCGGAGAGGGATAGAGCAGTGACGCGATTGCCGGACAGGCATGTGATGCCGTTCCACTGGCAGCAATCAGTGCCCCTTATCCAGTTTGCGAGTATGTTAGAGGGGTCGGATCTGATACCGGATTTGAACGCCAGCAGCCCGGTTTCGTCGTCGATGTTGCATCTTGTTTGTGCTGTGGCTGTGAGGCTATTGGAAAGGGCAAGTAGTACCGAGATGGATATGAAGATTGCTATGTGAAGAGGATCATGTGATGGATGCATAATGAATTATGAGTGCAGCAAATAAGTTGGTGACTTGGTGTAAATGTTATGTATAGTACCTGTTCCTGCTACTTGGATTGGAGTATTTATCAAGTGTATGGAAGAAGCTTTTTCATTTTCGAGATTGGACATTGGGTCTTGAACTTGGTCCTACTTCATTCATTTCACACAATGCAACTTGGCATACAATAACAGATTGATTACAATGTTTTCGACTTATCCGATATTAGTTGTTGGTTTTCCTACGTACTCCACACACAGACAAACTTATAAGCAGTATTTTCGCGGTACAACATCATTAAAACCTTGATTTAAGTATTCAAAAATATTCTCCAATGATATAAAATAGTTAGCACTTAAATAGAGTAGCTGACGTTCAATAGCAATTTGAGCAGGAAATAAATCATAATATAATTATTTTGGACGGAGTGGCATACAATTTAAGTGTGCTTTGTCCCAATTTTAATTAAATTTAAATTAAATTTATGTTTGTTTTGACATTTTAGTTGGTGTATTTTAGTTGTCATTTTAGTTTGATAACAATAACTAAAAATACAATCAATATAAAAACCTACAAACCATCAAATCTTATTTACACCAATCATTTAACTCTTACCCAACTTATATAATAAACCCACAACTATCACATCTTACTTATATTAATTATTTATCTCTTACACAACCTACATAATAAACCTACAAATTCATCACATAATACTCACACCAATTATTTATCTCTTACACAACTTATATAACAAACCTACAATACTCTACACTATTATAATTATATACCAAACACTAATTTAACTAGGCCACTACAGTATGGTAACTATTCACCTATTCAAATGGATTTCATTCCGATTCTATCTCAGACTGTTACTTAGTGGGTGGCTGAACTATTTCAAAAGTCCTTTATAGAGAGGAATAATCATAACTTAATTACACGAAGATATTGTTTTAAGTGATATTTAGTTAACTTCAACTTTTATTTTTATAAATATGTCAAACTAGTGGATATATTTTATTTTCAACCCACCATATACCTGTTTACTTATTTATTTTTGATACTTCCAAATTTTAACAATATGGATTAATTTTAGTATATATCTAGAATCGAATAGTATATTAGATCTTGTTAAATTGTTAACTATTTACTATTAATGGCTAAGCTAGATCCGTCGAGTGCTCTTTCGGTCAAAGTTTGACAGCAGACGGAAGAAAAGAGTGTTTGACTTTGGCACTAATTTGGACATGGATTCATCTGTTCATGTCAACTTGTCAAATTCAACAAAACAAACACGTTTCCTCTTCCTTTTTAATTCCCTTTTCTGTGGGCCATTTATTTGTGGACTTCTAGTTGAATCCAGTAATGGGTGATTGGGCTCGAGGGAATGAATCCAGCGCATACTAAATAAGGTTAGAGCAGCCCAATATACTGTCAGTGGGATGTGTACATGATAAAGATCCAATTATGATAATTATAATATTATTCAATAAAGCCTCTATAAATTAATATTCGATAAATTAATAATTTTAATAAAATTAATAATTTATCAGTTTCAATTTGAAACCAGTACAACATTGGATCTCAATGGATAAAATAATAAGATAATAGTATATATATTGGTCCCAACGAAACTATAAATTAATAACAACTAATATATATACTTATATAAGCGTGTGTGTTGACAATTCACTTTAAAATTCTAAGATTGTCTAGTAAAAAAATAAATCTACAGTCACTTGTTTCTTTTGTTGAACTTCAAATGTATATTGAGTTCATTTTTTAATCTTCCAAGTGCACTTAAGAGTTGGGACGTTGCATTCTCATATTGCAACAAAAAGTTATGAAGACTTATTGCAACTTGCGATGCTTCTTTTCGATTGACCGGTTCGAAAGCTATTGAATCATTCTCAACTTCACTATCGATCGAATTTTGAAGAGTGTCAACCACAATTTCTTCAATGCTTTGAGCCTTGTAAAAGTCATTATTTTCACCAAGATAATCTATTAAATGATTCTTATTCATTTTGAACTTGATAAAAATTAAATGTCATAAGTAAAATCTCTTTAAATTAATAAATTATTCATTATCGATATAACAATATCTCGCTAAATTAATAAATATCTCGATCCCAACATTATTAACTTATATTGGTTTTAATGTAGTTAGGTTGTGTTCTCTTGAACTGATATTTACTGAACAACTGGACTGAACTGAAATAAACTGAAGTAATTTATAAATTATAACTAAGTCGAGTTGAACTGAACTGAACTGAACTGAACTGGTTTTCAGTGAAGAGAACACAACCTTACCCTTGATACGTAGATAGTTGACAAACCCCAATATAAAATTTATCTTTTTAAGTTTGAATTCGTGTATATACTATCTATAAAGTTCTCTAATTATAATATACAATAAAACTATGAAAACCACTCCACTATAAAATTTACACACTACTAAATTCCAATTAATAGTATATAAGGTATTCAAGCATTAACAAACTAAATATGGTGAAATACTACTACTTTTGGCACTAATAAGTAATTTTAACTACTTAATTAGTATTGGTAATAGATATTTCATTCCGTACTTAATTTTTTGTTGGCCAAATACAAATATTAATATAAATTGAATAATGTGATAGAAATAATAATAAAGTATAAAACAATTAAATTAAGTATAAATAGACAATAAATATATATTAAATAAAAAATTAATATATGTGAATAAAGTATGAGATATAGAAACTAGAACATAAAAGGTAAGATACGGTGTCCTACCCACCACACTAGTACATCCGTCCATGTTCACTTTCATTTTGAACTTTTTTTACTCTCTTAGTTCTCACATCTTATAACTTAAAAGAATAAGTATTGGGATGTGCAATTACGTATGAAAGAGTAGGCAATCATAATAGCCCATTACTCTGTTGAGCCGTCGAGAATTCAAAAAATATTACGACATGAATGTTTTAAAAATCATTCTATATCTCTTTTATTTTATATGGGTCCATTACTCTTTATCACACTCATTACTCCATATCGCACTATACTTTTATTTTCTATCGCCATCAAGCACTGTATGTTATTTAAATTTATTTATTTTATTATTTTTAAAAAATAAATAATTAAACACATATTATTTAATTTGTAAGAGAATTATAATCTTAAAAATTATAATTAGTTACGAATATTCACATTACTCAAAATTAAGGATGACAATTAACGAGAAAGTGAACAACACTCACATGAATCTTAAATTAAAATTCTCCATTTATTTTAATTTAATTTTTATTATTAATTTTTTTTGTTTAATCTCCTATGGAGAATACTTTAATTTAATTTTAATTATTAGTTTTAATTTTTTTTGTTTAAAAATTTTAATTTTGTTAATGGGGGTATTGAATATATGAAGAATTTTTTTAATGATATGAAAAAAATATTTTAAATATATTTAAGCGATGTAGATGGTTAGAACAATACGTAGTGCAACAACTCATGCGACACGAGCGACACTCCATGTCAACACTTAGTGCGAAATGTAGGAAATTATTTGTTCTCGACCGTTAAATTTTTAATCAAATAGATTAAAATAGGTGACTAACGTAATTTAAGGCAACACCCTGACTAACGATATAATACCCCTCGTATCTTCTATTGTAACTTCGTAACTTTATTATCATAACGGAAAGTTTTTAGTCCAATAATTAATTATTTATTATTTATTTTTCTATTCCATCATTACTCTTTTCCATTCCTCTTATACTTTATTATTTACTTACAATTTTATCACTATAATAGTTCTATTAAATATTTCGTTTATTACTTCTTAATCGAAGAGAACGGGAAAGTTTACGAAACTTTAACTTAATGTATTGGAGAGGAAGAGGGAGTAATGTTAGAATATTCAGGTGACAATCGAGTGCAACTCTCCACGAGAACAAGTCAGACAAGAGAATTTCACGGTGATGGAATTGAAATGAATTACTAAAGGACTGAAATGAACAATAAAAACAAAATGAAGGACCAAAAGACAATAACTCTACATCATCAGCACATAGAAGAAATAAAAAAGCCTACGTGAAAGTTTACGAAACTTTAACTTAATGTATCGAAGAGGAAGAGGGAGTAATGTCAGAATATTCAGGTGACAATCGAGTGCAACTCTCCACGAGGACAAGTCAGACAAGACAATTTCGCGGTGTTGGAAATGAAATGAATTACTAAAGGACTGAAATGAACAATAAAAACAAAATGAAGGACCAAAAGACAATAACTCCACATCATCAGCACAGAGAAGAAATCAAAAAGCCTCTCCAACAACCTGCCAGAGAAGACGAAGAAGAAGAAATTGAGCTGGGAAAGATCTGACTCATCTCCGATCGGTAGATCGATCGATCTGTAAATCCCCAATCTCCCCCAACCTATGTCTCTCAACATGAAAACCCTATCCCAAGCCTTCGCAAAGGCATCTGCAGTAATCGAAAAAACCGTCCAAACCACCGTACAAGAGGTCACTGGCCTACCCAAGCCCTTGCAGGACTACGAACTTCTCGATCAGATCGGTTCCGCCGGTCATGGACTCGCCTGGAAGCTCTACACCGCCAAGTCGCGCGACCGACAGCTGCCGGCAGTCTACCCGACCGTATGCGTTTGGGTGCTTGATAAGAAAGCCTTATCGGAAGCTAGGCAGCGGTCCGGGCTGTCGAAGACGGCTGAGGATGTGTTTTTGGATGTCATTCGGGCCGATGCGGCGAGGCTTGTTAGGTTGAGGCATCCTGGAGTCGTGCACGTTGTGCAGGGGCTGGATGAGAGTAAAAATGCAATGGCTATGGTTACGGAGCCGTTGTTTGCGTCTGCGGCGAATGCGTTGGGGAATCTGGAGAATGTTGCTAAGGTGCCTAAGGAGCTCAAGGGAATGGTAATTGTTTTTGAATTGATGATGTTACTGCTTTTGGTTTTAATTAGTTCAGTTTTGTTAAGATTAGTTTGATTCGACTATTCGAGATTGATTTGTATAGAAATGTGATGAAGTTAGTATAGTAGTATACAGTGAGAAATAATTACGTACATTTTTTCCTGAAGGAAATGGTTGTTAGTTTGATACCATTGGTTTGGATTTTCTCGAATTTAGTTGTGATGTTGTTTAAGATCAGTTTGCTTCATTTATTTCGAGCTATAACTTTAAGAAATGTTTGATTGGTATTAATGCCATTCATCTGGCTATTCTCGAGTTTAGACGGGTTAATTTAAGATCAGCTTGCTTCTGCCATTTTGAGTTATGCCCATGAAGAAGTGTGATTAAATTAGTATATAGTATTGAGGAATGCAGCTGGCAAGCACATGTATTCAGTTTCTCAAGGGAATGGTAATTAGCCGTAATGCTATTGGCTCAGCATTTCTTGAGTTTACTTGTGCTCTTTTTACGATCAGTCTGCTTCAGCTATTTTGAGTTGTATTTGTGAATACATGTGATGAAATCAGTATATCGTGGTAAATATCAGTTGGTATCACAGGTATTCAGTTTCTCGGGGGAATTGTAATTACTAATTAATAGTAACGCTATTGGTTTGGGTTTCCAAAGTGAGTTGTACTGCTACTATTAGTTTTGCTTAACTATACAGAGCTACATTTATTATAGAGAATTATGGTGAAAGTATAAATTGGGAAATTCAGTTGGTAATCCATCACATGCTCGTAAAGAAATGCAATATAATTAGTAGAAACTGAGAAATTCAGCTGGTAATCACATGCGTTCTATTTCTGTCATGCAGGAAATGGGATTGTTAGAGGTGAAGCACGGTCTGCTCCAGGTTGCCGAGACATTGGATTTCATTCATAATAATGCACATCTTATTCACAGAGCTATATCGCCCGAGGTTGTGATTGTTATTTTTTTTTTGTTCCTTAGTATGTAGTACTGAATTATATAGTTATCTTAAGATGCATGTGACTGAATTGAAGTTGAACAATTGGACTTTTTTTTTTTAATTAAATCTATGCAATGGGAAGATAAAACTGTCAGATACAATGTGAAAGAAAAACATGGAGTACATTTCTATTGAAGTGTTAGGGTGAAGAAAAGACAACACTAAGATGCTACCCATTGATTTATTGATTTGCTAGACCATACTCCATAATCTGAGGCCGTCTAAGTGAATACATTCAGGATTTTGGTCCCGCTGTTCTGGAAAAATAAGTAATGGGACGGAGTTACTTCAGAACATATTTCCATTTAAGTGTCAAAAGGACTAAGCACTTTCAGTGCAAACAATTACTGCATACGTACTAAGCAATGTGAATATCCTGTATCTATCATGGTACTGAACGTCGTACCACTTCTGCAGTCTATCCTAATTACCTCTAATGGAGCTTGGAAGCTTGGAGGTTTTGGTTTTGCAATTCCAGCAGATCAGTCATCTAATGATCCTGGAGGCATGCAGGCGTTCCATTATGCTGTGAGTAATAGAATAGTTCAAATTGGTAATATATGACTGCATTGTTCTTCATTATTCTAGCCTTTATTCCTGTGTTCTGTCGCCCATTTTCTACTGAAGCATGTATGAGAGTTACTATTTTGAGTTATTTGATCATGCACCTTTGCAACTTTTGATATAATTGGGATGGGAGTGTTAGAGAGAAATCGGTTGTTGTCTGTGTGACTCAGAAGAAGTATATTACTCCAGAATTGAAATTCAAAAAAGGAGCCCTGAATACTTTCTGGATGGAAAGAATGGGAATTATCTATTAAATTTGAAATGGATAGTTTTGTTCTTTGCCTTTAATTTGAGATGCATTTTATTTTTAAAATAAGAACTATATCCAGACTGTTCTGTTGCAAAATTGTGGGTTCTCACTTATTTTATTTTTAAAATAAGAACTATATCCTTTCTCCTTATTTTTGGTGGGATAAGGGAATGTGATACTTGAACACCATTATTATTAGAAGTTGGTACAAAATCGTGGGTTCTCACTTACAATCTCTCCTTTTTTTTTTTTCTTTTCTAATTATACTCCCTCCGTCCCGGGTTCATCTTCCCGCCGGACCGGATACAAGTATTAAGAAAAAAGTGAATAAAGTATGAGAGAAGGTGATAAAGTAGGAAAAAGAGTGAATAAAGTAGGAGAGATAGTGATTAAGTTGAGAGAAAAGTGAATAAAGTAGGAGAGAGATTTTCCATTTAAGGGATGGGAAGATGAAGTTGAGACGGACAAAAATGGAATACGGGAAGATGAAGCTGGGACGGTGGGAGTATATGCTAAGATTATGTTTTTTTTTTTTTTTTTTTTTTTTTTGGGGTGTTTAATTGAAACAAAAGAAAAAAGGTATAAATCTTGGAAGGGGAGATTAATTTGTAATATTTTTTTTTTTTTTTTTTTTTTTTTTTGGGTTGTTGACTTGAATCAGATGAAGAAAGGTTCTAACCAGCTTTTGTTTATTAGGAATATGATGTGGAGGATTCTGTCCTACCCCTGCAGCCATCAATAAATTACACTGCCCCCGAGTTGGTTAGAAGCAAATCAGCAGTAATTGGTTCTGCGGCTGATATCTTCAGCTTTGCGTGCCTCGCTTACCACCTGATTGCTCGGAAGCCTTTATTCGATTGCCACAACAATGTGAAAATGGTATTCTATTCAGCTGTTGCTTGTTATGTTACTGAGTCATTTTGGATCATGATGTCTGGAAATATATGAAGTTGCTTAGATGTCCTTTCTGCAAGTACACGCGCCTGCTATATGAAAAGGGATAGTGAATGTATACTTTAGCATGTGATGTCCAACTCTTTTCATGTACTAATATGCAGCTGAGTATCCATGCTATTAGTTAGTTTGGCATGTCTATCCATATTATTATATATTTTAATCTTTGTGTGCGTACATGCATGCATGTGTATTTATGTTTAGCATTTCCGTTTCTGTCTTTCATGCTGTCATAGAGAGCTGGATCCTGCCAAGCAATTTATATAAAGTCTTGTCGTGACTGATATGTTTAGTTTCTTATGACTACATGGTTGCCGAACAAGTTCAAACTCTTCATGAGAACAGCTGGTATCTTTGTTATAATTGGTTTGAATAATTCCTAGAACGTTGGATCTTTTAGCTATCTTTAATGCTGAGTGAGTTTTTTTGTTCCCTTTGAGGACCATTGTCATAGCTCTATCAGCAATACCACGCCGTTAAAACCCATGGTTTGTCAAAATCTATGGGCTTCAGGCTATTTTCTTTCTCTGATACCCTTTTTTATTTCTGACTTTCTGTCATGGATTCTGGGTCGGTATGTACATGTTTGATAGAACCATAAGGTCTATTATTTTACGTTGCAGACCTTTTCTCCTATTCACTTGCTTCTTAAGTTAGGATCTTCAAAGGTTGGTGAAAAAGGAGTAGAGCTGGATAGGAGCATAACAATGTAGATATAACTGCTTTTGTTGTTCCAAACCTATGCTCTGTAAATTCATTTCCACACAAGTTTTTCCTTGTTAACAGAATAATTTTTCACGTCCAATCACATGATTGCAGTATATGAATAGTTTGACTTACCTAACCAGTGAGGCCTTTTCGACCATCCCGAGGGAGCTGGTTCCGGATTTACAGAAAATGCTTTCCGCCAATGAGGCTTTGAGGCCAACAGCCATGGGTTTTACAGGTGAGATGCAACATGAGATCTTCTATTATATCCCCTGTAATTGCTCAACATGTGTTTCTCACCCTTTACTTACTTGTTCCCTTTGGATGGTTACCGTTTTATGTGGTCTTAAGTTCTTTCAAGGTTCCATGATTGTTGTTGGCTTTTTCTTGTGGTCGAGACATCAAGTAGCCAGTCTTGCCAATTATGAACCCGTAAACAATTTCACTGATGTTTAATCAATTATGTGTACTCAATTGCAGGCTCAGCTTTTTTCCGGGAGGACACTAGGTTGCGTGCTCTTCGCTTCCTGGATCACTTGCTTGTATGCAGTCTCTTATCGCAGTTGTTGCATTTGATTGATTACCTACATGGAAAGATTTAAAAATCTGAAAATTTATATTACTTGCAGGAGAGAGATAACATGCAGAAATCTGAATTTCTGAAAGCACTATCTGACATGTGGAAAGATTTTGATGCCCGTGTTTTGCGCTATAAGGTTCGAGTTCCTGTCTCACCCTACACTATTGTTGCTGAGATATTGATTTTATCTGAATTTCGCAAGGATATGACTCCATAAGCATACCATCCTCTCTTAGCCTAAAATAATTCTGTAATAAGGACCGGACTGACAGTTGCTTGAGAGAAAGATTCTTCAAGTCTGTATCAATTTCATAGGCACTTTTCTAATTGTTTTTCTCATTTCTGAGACACTTAACTTAATACATATGTGCTAATAATATTCTGCATACAGGTTCTGCCTCCACTTTGTGCTGAACTGCGAAATTTAGTGATGCAACCGATGATTTTGCCAATGGTTCTGACAATAGCAGAATCTCAGGTGCTGTTTTGATTTTGAAGTTCATTGTGAAGTCTATTTTGATGGGTGAATTTATTTAATAAATGCATTACCCTCGAGCTTCAAGGTGGTCATTGTATGACTAGTTTACCACCAGTTCAATATGCTTCAGTACAATTATTAGTGCCAGATGTGTTTTTTTTGGGGAGACAGTGCCAAGTAATGCTATTGCATCAACACAATATATGTCAAAACTTCCGCACTAAGGATTTATGTACCCTTTATCAACAAGATATCTGTACTAATTTCATTGCATTTATTATTTCAGGACAAAAATGACTTTGAGCTATCAACTCTGCCTGCTCTTGTTCCTGTCTTAAGTACGGCTGCTGGCGAGACATTATTGCTACTTGTTAAGCATGCCGAGCTTATAATCAACAAGGTAACACAATACGTAATTATTAATTAAGCTTCCGTTAATAAGTTTCATCACTTATTAATGTGCCCTTGTAGCTTTACTTGGCTATTAAGTTTTGTAGAATTATTTATGTTGCTATCAGAAAAGCAATCTGTAGCTGTCTCTATTTTTTTAAATGAACTATGTCTCTAGTTGTTAGCTTTACGTTAGGATCTTTCTGGCTCAATGAAGTGTACATCTGTCCAATTTGCAATGGTATGTAAAACGATAATCGGAGTGAGATATTTGTAATTCAGCTTAATCTTATGCTGAGTAGCTTCCAAAGCCATGCATACTAACGGAATTTCCTCAACAGCAAGCGAATGAACAACTTCCAAAAATGTTTTAATGGATGTTCATCTGTGAAGCCAAATGTACACCTCATGATCTGCAGTTGAGACTTGAGAAAGCCAGAAAGTTCAATGTGTTTCTTTACTCAAACTGAGCCTCTGTGAATAATGTAATAGCATAGATGCATATCTACAGAATGGAGTATCGAGTGTTGGTCTAGTTGTCTGGGCTTATACTCATCAAACTCAGTACTAGAAGATTGATTATATTTCTTAATTAATAAAGTTGCTGTGATTAATATAATTAAATACATATATATGTTCTATGAGATGATCTGTCAAGTGTTATTCTTTTTCATGCAAAGAAATAGTCAATAAGCGGGGAAGCTATAGGCGATGTTAAAGTTTGGGCAACAGTCATGGATGTATCCTTCGAATTGGTTCTATGCTAGTCAGCTATAGGTCTCAATATAGCATGCAAAATAAGTAATGTATGCATATATTCCCTATATGCATTTGTACATCCTTGTTCTGATATATTCATAGATATGTGCTGATTCTTTTCAGTAGAATTCTTCTGTCCAAACTACCATCCTGGCTAATCATTAACAAAAGAGTACACGGACCACCAACCACAATTATACATGCAAGTGCATAAAGATATTAAAGTTTTCACTTTCTCATACTGTTTTCTGCACCAGTTCAAGTGGGTTAGGGGGCTAATAGCTAGCAGGCCAGGGAGATTTTGTTGTAGTGCGCTTTCTCAGTGGTACCTGTGCTTTTATGATCTGCTATACAACCAATGTTCTATATTTAAATGTGTTCATTCTATTCTTTAAGTGTCGTCGATGATATATTCGATAATAGAACTAAGTTATATGTTTAGTGTTTAGCTATAATGCTATGTTTCCGTTCTATCTTCTATTTGTAGTATCTTTTATATCAGACTTGTGACAAAAGCAGTCTCATATTGTACTTGGTAGGCTACTCAAGAACACCTGATTTCTCATGTGCTGCCTATGCTTGTTCGAGCATATGATGATACTGACGCTCGCATGCAAGAGGAAGTTCTCAAAAGGACTGTGTCGCTTGCAAAGCAACTGGATTCTCAGGTGACTGTCAGTGGCTTTCTTTGTAATGTTTTTCTTTACTTTATGATTGTGCTTCTGAGTTAATCTCCTCGTTCTCCTCCTGCCAATCAGTTATACAGAACACCTTTTGATTATTTTTATTGGAAGAATTGAAAGGATTTTATTCAACTCAGCTAGGTGAGGGCATAAGACATGCCACAAACCCATACATTGATACAGCAGTGAACCATCAAGACCCACATTTACAATACTAAGACTAAACCTTCACCAGCAAATGTTTGAGACTACACCTCTAACATTTGCTACTCAATCAGTTAAATGGAACACCTTTTGATTTGTAATGAATCTCGCAGTCATGTTTCAAAAGAAGAGGCTCTCTAAATTGAATCTGTATAGGATATGTATCATATCTAATTCCAATCCCGTTGTTTTATTTTTGAGGGCCTATGTGTGTGTGTGTGTTTGTGTTTTATTTGTCCATGAACCCGGGATCTGCTTGAAGTCTAAGCACCCACAACATCTTCGATTGATCGATTCTTTAACAAAAGTGATAGCTCTGTCACTTCTGAACGTTTCTGGTTGCATGGTTGACATTGCTCAATTGTTTCTTTGAGTCACTAATTCTATGATCCATGACTGAATGACATCTATGAGGTGTACCATCAGAAAATGACTACTCAGTTACAATTATATTTTCTCGAGACTTGTTGTCTAAGGCTATTTATTCATGGAAATTAAGCCATCATCACATGGTTGAAAGTAATACTAACCACTTACCTCTCTCTACTTTACTTATTTATTTTTATTGTTTTTCTTTCTTTCAGCTAGTCAAGCAAGCTGTTATGCCTCGTGTTCATGGGCTGGCTCTTAAAACAACTGTCGCTGCGGTAAGTACTTTGATGGTTCAACTCCAGATACTGTTTTCCTACAGAACTTGAACTATGAATTGCATGTCATAGTTTCATTTATTGGTTGTAGCAGAGGATATATTTCTTATAAGTGGAAGGTTCCATCAGTCTAAAAATCTAGAATTTCGTTCTATTGACAGGTGCGAGTGAATGCTCTCTTATGCTTCAGTGACATGGTTCACATACTAGATAAGAGTGCCGTCATAGAGATATTGCAGACTATTCAAAGATGTACCGCTGTTGATCATTCTCCTCCGACTCTTATGTGTACCCTTGGTGTTGCAAATGGAATCTTGAAGCAGGTTCCGTGTTTATTTATCCATATTAGCAGCAATTAAAGAATTCAGATAATTGGGTCTACTCTTTCTAACTCTAATTACCTTCCACTTCATTTCAGTTTGGCGTTGAGTTTGTTGCGGAACATGTCCTTCCTCTACTCACACCTCTTCTTATCACCCAGCAATTAAATGTTCAACAGTTCGCGAAATATATGCATTTTGTTAAAGATGTATTAAGGTAGGCGACCATATTTACCCAACACCTCCATCTAATTTTTTTTGGGTTTCACGTAAAACTCCCCTTTGTGTTTTTATTTCATCCAACATCCTTGCATCACTATAACATTGTCAATGTGACGTGTGTTCTGCTACTACATTATTAGTTTTCGTGGCATGCAGGAAAATTGAAGAAAAACGAGGAGTAACTTTGACGGATTCCGGAGTTCCAGAAGTAAGACAGTCACTTGCTTCCGATGGGCGTGTATCCAGTCAACTAAACCAAACAGCATCAACAACCCTGCCCACTACAAAGCGCAATTCATCATGGGATGAAGATTGGATACCCACCAGGACAGCTACGGCATCTCTCCCTTCTGCAACCTCGACATCAAGCACCCAGCCTGCTGCAGCAAGACATCCAACCCAAGTCAACTCTCTAAATTCTATGTCATCAGCATCTGTTGCTACTAATCAACAGGCCACTTCATGTCCTGCTGTTGATCTTGAATGGCCTCCTCGACCTTCTTCCGGTGTTACGTCCAATTTTGGCAACACTGAGAAGCTTAACGAAATTAAAACTGCATCAGATTCTAGTTTGGGTGATGTAGATCCTTTTGCTAATTGGCCACCACGGCCTAGTGCATCCCAGAATATCTCCAGCTCAATCAGCAACGGTGCCACAGTATCAACAAATAACAAATATGCCAATGGTATGAGTTCTCAATCTGCTTCCTGGGCCTTTAGCACACCTATGTCTAATGGGTCCAACAACCAGAATCGAGGAAATAATATATCACAAAGTAGTGGAAATGTTGGAATCGGTTCCCTTGGTTACCTGAAGCAAAATCAAGGCCCTATCGGTTCCTCCTCAAATGACAGAGCAGCAGATCTGGGGTCCATCTTTGCTCCTAGCAAAAATGATCACATAGCACCGAGGCTTGCTCCACCTCCAGCTACTGCTGTTGGTCGAGTTGGTGGACGAGGTAGGGGAATTCGAGGACCAAGTGGGTCTAATACAAAATCCAAGTCCGAGCAACCCCCCCTGCTTGACTTGCTGTAACTGCTGCAGCATTCACAGTTGTTGCCTTTGGTCTATTCGAGTGTTAAAGGCACACAGAGATCCAGCATATGTGTTGTGTTTGTGGACGGAAACATGTTCAGTTCATAATTTTGGTGGCTGATAGCCCGGTTGTTATCTAAGTGAGTGTTGGTGTTGCATATCATGTAATTGTGCTTGTAGCAGTAGTGTGATATAAACTTGAATGGGCAACTTTTTGTTGCTCTTTCTTTTGAGTTTTCGTATACAAAGGTTTATATTGTTCTTCGAGTATTCTTTGTAATGATAGAGAACTTGCAGCACCATTTACTGGGTCGCAAAAAATAATGAAGTGCAGTATTCATATTTTTTGTCACACTATGTATAGAAATATAGTAAAATTTATTTTCATGCAGCCATCTGACAATCAAATATTCTCTCTGTAATTTCATCTTCATCTATTGAACGCTTTTAAATGTTTTGATGGAGAAAAAGCTTGAGAATCTTTCTTTATCTACAAATTCATGTTTACCTTTGATTGTGGTTGTGACATTAGTTCAATATAATCTATTTAGCAACATTTCCTCTGCTCCATTGTAGTTGGGTTAAGTTGGCTATATAGTTTTTCAGGTGTTGTTCCTTTTGGTTTTGTTTTGTTATAGAGCGGTTGCTTCTCGTTTTGATCTGGTGTCTTTGTACTAAGGTTGATGTGAGTGTTGTGCACTGCTATTTACTACTGAACACCCATGGTGTCTTGTATGTTTTCATTACGCAATAAAATGTTTTCAATTCTTACAAAAAAAACTATATCCCTCCTCTAATGTTGCAAAATTGGAATGGTAATTGGTAACTCATTTTCATGCCTGAGAGGCTGAGACTGTTGAATATGCTGCTCCTTTGATAAATGCAAATGAGTATTGGAATTCACCGGAGGTTATTGCACATATCGGGTATGTGAATAAATTGAAAACTTTATGATTCATGATAATAGGCATCACTTGAGTAATGAGTTTAATTGAATTTAAAACCATCATTTCCATATACATGTAATGCATGCAATAATCAGAACATTGAGAAAATGGTCCTTCCTTCATTGTCATATAGTGCTAGAGATGTTACAGTTTTCTTGAAAATAATGAGAAAAAAATAATCAGTATCTGACTATCTGTTTGAAATTGTGTTTACATCAGTGCAGTTGAGCAAACATCAGAATATTGATCAGATGCTGCTAATGAGTACATATCAGCTTCAGCTCCAATTATTATGTTTTACAATCAATTTAATTTCAGCAATGTTGCAAGAAAATCTAATTACTTGATTTCTGGAAAAGAAGAATAAGGACAGAACACTCTTATGGCCTCTTGTCCATCATCAAATGTTTAAGAGTTGTCATCTGTTGCGATTGCTGGTTGATAATCGAGGATGTTGTCGGATACTCAGACAACACGATTTCATATCCGTCGTCATAAGACTCCATCCCTTCAGCCAAGATTTGCCACACCAAACCTCCTCCAATCCCTCCTCTAGTACTTCTCGCATAACTATAAATATTAGCATAGACACTAGACATGAACGTGTCCCGTCCTTCTACACTGAATCCAGGATCTTTACTTGACTTCCCAAACTCGCTAAAAATCATAGGTTTCTTCAAAATGGTCCTGGAATCTCTCAAGTGATTTGCCATCCAGTTCCACATGAATGTCATCTGTGCCTCATCATTCTGTCCTGATAGCCAAGCATCCGGATATGCATGAATGGTGGTGAAATCAATCTCCTTCACAAGATTGTTGCTGATAAAATCTGTTCCAACTTGATACCCTGGGTTATACTGTTTCCTGTCTGGGATCGAGTCTCCGTAGAATCCTTCCATGCCCACCTCAAGTAAGTGCTTGTTGTCAATCGATTTCACATAACTCGCCATTTCTTGCACCCAGCCCTGTTTATTGATCATTCATAAGTTTCAACGTACAATACATGAAGAAAACACGAAACAGGACAATGTATGGTATAATAAGCTCTCACGCACGTTGAGTGTGTTGCCAGAGTAGTCGACTTGGCAGCGAGGTTCATTGATAAGTTCCCAAGCCATGATTGTTGGATCATCTTTATAAGCAATTCCAGTTATTGTGTTGATTCTTGTTAGCACTCTCTGCAGTTGAACAATCATTAATCAATTCTTTAGAAGTAGGAACTATTGATTGTTCATCACATAGCTAATGTTTGAAAATATGAATATTACCTGGACATGATTCTTATAGTATCCTTTGACAACTTGATTTGTGTAGAAATCATCATCATTATTTATCTGCACACCGGCATTTTTAGCCCAGTTCACATACTGAGGCCTGCCTCCAAAATCTTGATAGTTGTTCACTAAACTCAGGATCAAGAGAACTTTGTACTTTGATGCCTCTGATACCACAAAATCAAGTGCCTGCAACAAATTTTGTAAATCAAATATTACTTGATATACATATATATGCACACATTGCGCATGCGGCAAAAGATTTTGACATATGATCAAAATACCTGAAAGACATTTTCATCATAGACACCGGGTGATATCTGAAGAGCTTGGTTACCACCATCATTAAATGCCCATGTTCGACAGACAGTGAGACCGGAAGCCACTGCTTCACGTAACACATTGGTAATTTTATACCTTTCAGATGGCTGAGAAGCGACGTTCATCATCCAATAGGCATTGAACCCGTTGAAGAGAAAAGGCGAATTGTCCAAAACAAACTGTGTCCCTCTAGTTTGAACAAATGGTTCTGAACTAGTCAATGATCTTGCCTCAAATAATGATGATAGGGTGATTATTACAAGGAAGCTTAATAAGAAAGAACATGTAGCATTAGCCATTGTATGTACTTGTGATACACCAGATAGATAATAGATGGATAGTTTTTTGTGAAATGGATGGCAAATTGATGGTGTTTTTATAGTTGTTAGTTAATAAGGTGCATGCAAGGTTGGTTATGAAAGTAAAGGTAAAAGGGAACTGAGTTACCATAAAGCTGGGAATAGAAGGGGATTGGTCGTTACTTATACTCAATCATTGATGATGTCTATTGGCCAGTTGCAAGCTTCTGCAAGCAAACTTCAAATGAAATGAAGACAATAATACATCAACTTTACAACGTGAATGAATTAAGTAGCTAGCTAGTTGGTTATGGCCAACCACAACTTAGAGATATAATCAATCTTTTTCCAAGGTAAGAGATAACTAACCATGTGTTTGTAGGCTACTATTGCATCAGCTAGTATATATATACATAATCCCTTCGTGATTTTCACATGCTATGGAGTATAGAGTACGATATACAATCAATGTATTATCACTACAAGAATACTCGACTCTAATAACGATTAAGGGTCATTTAATAATGTGAATTCTACACCATTACTATATTTCTTTGTGAGGAAGATGATCAATGTGGTAAAATGCACCTATCATTGACTCAGTTGGAAATACGCTTCACTTTCAATCAATAAATTGAGATTTCGAATCATCCTTTAACCGTTTAAAAAAAATAAAAATCCACCAATCATGACTTATTTACTACTAGTAAAAAGGACACCATTCACCAAGGAAAATGTGAAAGTGACCCAAGATGTGGAATTATCGATGGAGATTATTTTTAAGTTTTGAATTGAACATTTATGGACCCCATGAGATCTAAAACCAACCTCTTGCAACAATAGCAAACTTTAATATATCATCTCAGCACCTATGTTTCAATTAGATTAAATTTTTAAATGGAGAGAGATATGTACCCAATCAAATATTAAATCTTCAAATATTTTTAATTACTACATGTAATTGTTTATTTATTAACTGTGATGAAATTATGAATGAAATTTGTCAGATTTATAAGTTATTATCGTATTTAAAGTGTTAAGTGTTGGGTTATCATAGAATAGTCACATACGTCGTATATTATACATACACGACATAAATTGTAAATGCATTAATATAGATCAACAGATTTAGGGTAAGGATTGTTTTCTATGAATGAATTGTAACATGGATATTACATCCACGATTACTCTTCCTTATCAAACAACTAAGCTGCGATTTGCAAATGAAGACGGACCGACTGATTTCAGAAAGCAGTACAAATGGTCAGCTCCACCTTTGAATTGGGTAAAGTTAAACATAGATGGGAGTTGTCGTACTTCAGAGAGTCTCCGGGCGGTAGGATGCATATTGCGGGACACAAAGGGTACCTGGATATGAGGAATGGATAAGAAGATCACAACACCTACAGATATGGAACTTCAAAGCATGGTTAAAGGACTGGAACTGACTTGGCATCACCGTATTCCAAAACTCATTGTGGAAACGGACTCTGAAATGTTATATGCTTGGGTTACGGAAGTTGAACAACCTCCGGAAACTTTTAAAGATAGAGTTGACATATGCAAGGTGCTTATACATATGCCATAGGAAATAGAGATTAAGAAGATTGATAGGAAAGCAAATGCTCGTGACGATCATATAGTATCGTTAGGCTATCATTTTGATGAAGATGGGAAGTTTTGACTTTTTCCACCCACATCTTTAATCATGTTATCAGGCTCTGACATTGACCTTTAAACCTTATATATTCTTTGATTTTGATATTACATATTATACTGTGATTATTTTGTGAAATTAGTTATTATTGAAATTTGAAAAGCTGCAAGAATCATGATGATAAGGTATGGTAGTTAAAAAACTTGACTTCCACGTTTGAAATTGTTGGCAGCAATTGAGAGCTAGCTAGGTCAAAGAATGAGTAAACACGGAAATGGGAAAAACAGAAATTATGATGAAACCGAACCAATTACATACACATATATGTATCGCCGAATTTGCCATACTTGCTGTTGATAAAAAACAAGCCGACCGTTTTTTCAGTAGCCTGTTTGATGGCTAGTTTGCCATACTCCATCTATCTAAACGGTCGCAGCTTTGTTCCGTTTTTTATTTTCTACGTAGCCTACCGACCCACCACATACAACTTCTTATAAATGTTGATTTCCATGTAAAATAATACGTAGTAATCGGTGTAACTTTTAAATTCGTAGGAAATTATTATTTACATAAACTAAATTAAAACACATTCACATATCATACGTCAGTTCAGACAAATAAACATTAGCGAATTGATGCAGGCATTATCATTATAATAATTTAATATTAGATAATACTTGTAATACTAATTATATGATACTTGTGTAGTATTTATGTAGTATATACCGTCTAATCCATAAACACCCATAAGCATGACTGAGTAGACATCAGGTGGCGAAGGTATATATGATCACATGTTCAAGAAAGATAGTATGAATTTTACATTTTACAACAGTTTCACTAATTGTTGTATGTGTTCACCTTATTTGTTTACATCAACCCCTAATTCCCTTTTAAACAAACATAATTAGTGGACAAACTGACGTGATAAATATGACATCCGTCCTGAAGAATTTAAAGTTCACATGTAGTTCTATATGAAAAACTAATATAATTATGCAAAGATATTAAAAATGTGGGACAAATATATACTTTAATTTAGTGGCAATATGATCAACAATTTGTGTGTAAATGAGAGGTGGGTTAATTTTAGTTTTTAATAATAAAGTTCTATAGAACGGTTAAATGTAATAAATCTATGAAGTTATAGATCTATAAATGAAGTATTTTTTAGAGAATTTCAAGAGAGACACGTATATAATAATAATTATTATATTTAATTTGGAAATCATATTACATCAATATTGATTATGAGAATATAACAATGGCATCTTTATTGCCATCATATTGTCACACACTCAGATAGAAAAACAAAGAAATATTAAGAAACAAATATAATGAAGATTAAAACATATCCAAGCTAGCTAGCTATCCATCATCTTATTGCAAGAGATGCAATTTAGTAATAATTAAAGACAATATTTTTGTAATTATGATCATGTAGCTGCTAGCCAGTTCTTCATGGATGATCAGTTCTTCCCTTTGAATGCCCCTTATCCGATGAATGCTTGCCATGTCGATGATGATGATGATGGCATCCCCGAGGCGCATGATGATGGCCATGAGCGGTCCTAGTATGATCATCCATATCATCGTCACGATCACCATTACCATCGCTAGTACCGCTTACCAAATGTGACAAATGACTCATCGCATGAGATTGCCCCGAAATGATCCCTGCAGTCGATGGCATCTGTGAAAGGACTATTGAATACCCATCATCGTACTCGTTCATGCCCTCTGCCATCAGTTGCCATACCAAGCTTCCGCTCATTGTACCCCCTGTCCTAGCGAACCGGTATATGTCTCTGTACACGTTCCCCATGTAGGTGTCCCTCTCGGTCTCACTAAACCCGGGGTCTTTGCTTGACTTTCCAAATTCCGCGACTACAAGTGGCTTCTTTAGAATTCTTCTTGCGTCGTCCCAATGAGTTCCCATCCATCTTTCCATAAATCCCATTTGTTCGTTCTCACTTTTCCCGGACAACCTGCAATGCATTAATTCACGTATTCAATCGAGATTATTAATTTATCCAGTCTATACTGCAATATAGAATGATATTAATGATATGTTGTATGATCTGTAATGAATGTTCACACCAAATATCAGGATAGGCATGTATGGTGGCGAAATCGATCTCCCTCACGAGGTGATTTTTGATAAAATCAGTTCCGACTTGGTAACCGGGATTAACTTGTTTACGTTGTGGCATAGTGTCTCCGTAAAATCCTTCCATTCCTATCTCAAGCAAGTGCTTCCTGTCCAGGGATTTCACAAAGCTTGCCATCTCTTGTACCCAACCCTGCACCAATCATCAATGATATTACTCACTTTATTTAGCTTCTTCTCCAAATGAAAAAATACCTATTTTAGAATTGTAATGATAATGAATCAATTGTCTATAACATACGTTAACGGTTGCTCCAGAGTAGTCGACTTGGCATCGAGGTTCATTGATGAGTTCCCATGCCATGATAGTTGGGTCATCTTTGTACACAACTCTTGTTATGGTGTTCATTCTTGTCACAACTTTCTGCAATTTTCAAACAAATTGTATTATGCAACTGTTTCGGGATGCAAACAGTATATACAGTAGTAAGTTATAATTACACGCTTACCCTAATGTGGTTCTTGTAATAATCTCTGGTGACTGGATGTGTATAGAAGTCGTCATCATTGGTGACATGCGCTCCTGAACTTCTTGCCCATTGAGCATACTGTGGCCTTCCTCCGAAATCGTTGTAGTTGTTTACGAAGCTTAATATCAACCGTATCCCATACTTTTTCGCTTCCGAAATCACAAAATCTAGTCCCTGCAATAGAAGTTAGAATACAATGTTTAGTAACATGATTTAAGTAACATATCAAAATGCATATTTTCTACTGATTCTACTATAATTAAGCCATAATTCTGAATCTAAATGAATACATTATAATTTTATTTATTTTACCTGAAAGACCCGTTCATCGTAGGTACCAGGAGCAACTTGTAAGGCACTATCACCTCCATCACTGAACGCCCAAGTCCTGCAAACAGTGAGGCCAGCGACCGAGGCCTCCTTGAATACGGTGGAAACTTTGTAGCGTTGGGCCGGATCAGCTGCAACATGCATCATCCAGTAGGCATTGAATCCATTAAACAGAAATGGCGATCCATGTAGAACAAAATGTGAACCCCGGGTTCTAACAAATGCTTGATCTCTTGGAGCCCCCCTTGATTCAACCGATGAGAATGAAAAAATGGCAAGAAGAATTATCAAGATTATATTGCGATTCGAATTAGCCATTGTTATGTAATTACAGCTTATGGCTAGCTTGCAATGTATATATATATGATTAATTGGGTATGAGTAGCTAGTTAGCTAGCTTCGCTTGTTGTGATTTTTGAATGAGATAGTTTGCAGCTCTATGGGTGTTATTTATAATCATTTTGTAGATAAGGGAAGTTTCTAATAATAGAAAAGGAAGATAGATGGCTAACGGGAAAAGGGTGAAAGATATTTCGGTGGAGTGAAGGTTTTGAAAATGCCGGTGAATTTTACAATTAAAGTGGTATATAGGTACGTATGATCATTGATTGCTAGTTACTTTCACAATTAGGTTTGTTACGATAGCCTTCAACAGTTAGGGTTTCGGCCTTTCCGAGAGTGAAGTGGCATGCAATGCAATTATATTTCGGATTATTGTAAAAACGATATATGCAATTCGACGAAATGTATGTGTAGGGAGGAAGCGTCTTACAATATTCTAAATGCAAAAATGTTCATTGAAATCTCGATTTCGTGAAATTAATTTCAGATGATTTTTAACAGAAGAAACGACGTTTTGAAATTTCTCAAGGTTCCGAGAATAAGATGTAAGCATTGTGAACGTCATGTTTGGATTATGTTTTATGTAACGAACGACCGCTAATTAATTTAGCTCGACGCCTCGACCCTTTGATCTAGTACGATTATTCATAGACTAGCTTGCAATAGCTTGTCTCCTACTAGTGTGGTGACACCAATGTCTATGATCAACAATACACATGCCTTTCTTTTTCCCATGACTATGACTTTGTACTCTCTCGTGTAATTAGTGTGGATATTTTCCAGCATACCAGTCACCTATTAAATTTAATTTTGAAGTTCTTATCGGTGTTATGTATTCGTTTACAACACTTCAAATTCGGGCATAGACATTTCATCTGTGCATTAAAAATGTATGTTTGTGCTGTTCCATTAAGTCTTCAGACAATATATATATTAAAGCATGATAGGTCCAATAGTTTCGAGTGTCATTAATTCCGTCAAGCTGAAAAGGCGAGACATCTGATCTAGACACTTTGTTCGTTTTGCATGACATTTTAAAGCATAAATGCAACAGAGAAGAGATAGAATGGTACTCCTATATATGTATGTTAGTGCATCGTTACATTACATATTCAATTCACATGTGAATGAATTTGGCAAACCATTAAGGGTAAGGAAGTTAGTCTGTTGCAGGTTCAAATGAGTCAGTTACATGAAATTATGGATTTGATTGCATTCAATTGGAGAAAAGAAACTTAAGATATAGTATAAATTTCTAAATATAGGGTTTTCATGACATTGCTCATCCATGTGAGTTGTTATGAGTTTCTTATTTTCTTAATCAACCAATATACGTATAGTGATCAACCCATGTGATGATGAACACTATACAAAATATGTACTTATTCGTGACATAAGTACTTAACTAAATAATATATATACTCACATATCATAATTTTTAACTTTCGCCTAATTATAGATGCACAAACACCACTACCCGCATAATGTATTGAATACACTGATCCATAAGCATTTTGAGAGCCGTAACAACTTCATTCAATTTGAGTTATAATTGGTGTAATAAAGTAGTCCATATAGCGAACTAACTTTTACAGAACCAAGACTTCGACTATTTGAGAAAATGTGGCCGTCAAAGGTTGTGCCACACCAGCGATAGCACACCCGGTACTCGATATAATATTGTGCTAATAGAGGTTACACTAATTTACTTTTAGAATCATTAGAAAATTTGTATAAATTACTAAAGTTTTAAGATACAATTTGTTTCCCACACTCCCACACTTAGAGCTGCAAATTTGGTTTTCGAAATTTAATTAGAGCTTCCCCTTTTTATATCTATAATCATATTGTCCTATATACTTGGTAATAATAAAATATACATATATTAATAAAAAGCAATACATAGTAAAACATCAGACTGTCTTCGGTCTCTTAAGAGTTTAGCACAAACATTATATAAATTAAGCGGCTTGTTAATCAAATAGCCAATCCGGTACTGTTGGATACAATTAGCTAGGGACATTTATATAAGCGAGATTTTCTCTAAAACTGGAAGAATGATTTTCATACGGTTAGAATGTTTTACGGTCATATCGGTCGAATTAAATTAAAATAGCTGACCGAATCTGTTAAAAATATTAATTATGTCGAATGTTAATTATGTTACAGTTTTAAGTCGATTTGTTCATTTTTTAAGATGATTTATTGTATTTTTAAGAGTCTACAATAATCAAATTATCTTTTTCTTTTTATATTTTTAAGTTGATATATTTGTGTTTTAATATTGTTTATTGTAATTTTAAGAGATAATGTCAAACCTTAATTAACATGAACATTTCAATTTTTTTAGAAATCAGTAACATGTCAAAAAATATTAAAACCATAATTGATGAATTTAAATAAATAACACATACTTTTAAAACCACCATATATTGAACAATAATATTCTTGAACATTCAATTATTGCAAACAATATTGAAAGAACCAAAAAAAAAAAAAAAAGAGGACGCCTTGTTGCTTGCTTACTGCTTCATTGTAGTGTCTTTTATACACTTCTAGTAACTCTTGCCATGTTATAACAGTGAGACCTTTCAATGACCTTTGACATTAACAAATCCTGTTAAGACCACAACACATAAGATTAAAAGAATAACATGTCCTATTAAAAACCTTAATTTATGTTTCTAAAGCAATAGAAGGCTATAATATAATATCAAGTTATTACCTCATCTAAAAATATTAGCACAAAACATTAAATCAACAACAAAATCTTTAAAAACTATAATACACATTCAATTTATATATAAAAAAATACCATAAAAACTATAATATACATATTAAAATAACTAACTATGCATATTAAATCGGTAACATATACCGCTAAACTAGAACCGTCCTAAACACTAAGCCCTAATTAAAACCTTAGCTCTGTGGGGTGTTCAGTTGGTTTAGGGGTTCACCATTATCCTTGAGGGATTTAGAATGTTGAATAAAAACCCTAAAAACAATAACTACGCATGTTAAATCAGTAACATATGCCGTCTAAAACTACAATTACACAGTTTATAAGTAATATTTAAAATTATAACAAAAACCTTTTAAACTATAATATATATGCCTAAAACAATAACATTATATCTTAAAGCTACAATTACATACCTTAGAAGACCATTAACTATAACGCTAAGCATTCTACCCATAACATATAGGACTAAAATAGTAACGTTACATCTTAAAACTAAAATTACACAGTTTAGAAGAATAATTATGTTATAAGCTAAAATTAATAATATATAGTATTAAATTAGCAACATATTAATTTAAAACCATAATATTTACTCTTAAAACACTAACATTAGTACAACAGAGTATATACGAAAATCGAAGAGACATAATATCAGAAGCTTAATACAGTAACATAGATTCTTAAATGTTTAATTGTTCGTCTAAAAGCTATCAAGCAAAAAAATGACTGATATAATTCATTTTTAAGATATAACAAGCAGGAGTACATGTAAAGAAGCTTAAAACAGCAACATAGAATTTTATATAATTAACATATGGTCTAAAAACTATCAGGTTAAAAATGACTGAGATGTAATCTCATTTTTAAGATATAACAAGCATTAGTACACAAAAGGAAGTTTAAAACAGTAATATAGAATCTTACATGTTTAACAGACCGTCTAAAAACTTCCAAGCAAAAAATGACTGATATAATTACATTATAAATCTATAACAAAGCAGGAGTACACATATAGAAGCTTAAAACCACAATAACATGTTCAAAAGGAACGTACGGATTTGATTCAGAGGCTCAATGTCCGGTATGATTTCAACATCGGAGTCATTTTCTTCTTCCACGTCCTGAATATGTTGATTTGAACTCTGAATCAACTGAATAAACAACAGATTAGTTAAAATCACAAACGGAATTCACTGTTTCATGCAAAAACGAACATCAGAAGCTTTTTTGTACCAATGTACGGACCAAAATTCGAAAAAACACACAGTAAATGATTTGGTTTTACCTTATTGGACTTCATAGAAGCTAGGATGAAGAAATCCGGTAGAAATTGAAGTGGAGACGGTAAGATCCGGCAGAAATGGGCGAACTCCGGCATAAAAGGGAAAGAATCGAGCTAAATACACGCACAACACGTTCCGGTATGTTTTTTTTTTTCTTTTCTATTTTTTGGTTTTAGAGCTTTTAATTGCCTATGTATAGGGAACCGGACTGGTTCATTTCACGTCCGATTTTCTATTGAACCGCGCGTTCCATCAACTTCATAGAAACCAGATGTCCTAATGGAATAGGAAATTTTTACGTTATAGTATGCTTACTTATTATATAAAGGATTTCATTTAGGCTCTGGGTTCAAAAAGATAGCCAAGTGCATTCTTTCATTATATCCTTTCCTTATTTTTTGTTGGTTTACAGCAGCGAACTCAAAATTACATCCGAGAAAGATTTCGAAGGAAAGTGAAACTAAGGTGGCCGACAGTTCCTCCCAAAAGCCAAACGATCGGTGCGACCGTGCAAGTAAACTTGCACATGGGCGGACCTAGGGGCCAAGTGGCAAGTACGTCAATTAATTGGACCGTGTGTAAACTAACATGGGCATGACTAAGAATATTACCGTTGTCGCATTGTACTGACAATAGTGTATTCATTTCAACAATTAGATCAACTCTATATTCAATCTCATACGTTGATTATTTATTAATACGATGGCGTGTCACACTGTCGCATAATAACATAGTGCGACGTCATAATATAATAAAATATTCATCTTTTTTTATTAAATATTATTTAAGTATTTTAAATCAACCATTTAAATTCATAATTAAAATTATTTTCTATCCTCCTCCACGGACTGGAATCCGGCGACCATCCTCCTCCACTTACCGAAATCCGACGACCACCCTCCTCCACTTACCGGAATCCGGCGACCACCTCAGGCACGCCGGATTACGGCGACCACCTCAAGTCCTCAAGCACACCAAAAATTCGGCAACCACCTCAAGCGCACCAAAATTCGGCAACCACCTCAAGCACCACTGAGATCCGGCAATCACTGAAATAGACATCGAATATAAAATATTGACGAGTTTAGATGATGTATCCGTGAAAATCTCACATCAACCATGTTTAAGTGGCCATGGTCGACCTGCAAAAATTCACAATAAACAATGTTGCAGCAATGTTTTTGTTATGATGTAGCATTTGGTTGACAATATCAGAGAACACGATGATTCTTGCTACAACATTATAACTAAATGTTGTTGCATCGATTTGATACTCTAAAAGTCTAAATAACGAATACAACTACTTTCGCATCAGCATTGTGATTATATTGCTATAATATTGTTTGTCTTGTAAATAAACAACATCCATTAATTCTTTTCTCCCTTCACTATATGAAATTAAATTGTGTGTTGTATTTCTTCTTTATATTGAATCTGAGTTTAACATAGAAATCAACATGTATTAAATAATTTTAGAAGTCAAAAAGTCATCTTATTTTTTCCTTTTATTATCAAAAGTAAAAATTATGTTTCTTCTTTCATTTTAAGATTTAAAATAATTACTTATGTATTACTTTTTCAAGTTTATTAATAATTTATTCAACTATTTTAATTTTTACTATAATGTACTCTTAAATTATAATTTTAGTAGTTTAATATAATCGTATAATTAAAATTTAATTATTAAATTTTTACTATATAATTTTATTAAGATAATTTATTATTATATGAGTAATATATGGTCAAAGTTGAAGACATTGGAATATTTTAAAGTTAAGATAGTAAGATTTCTTAAAAATGAAAAAATACACTTTAATATTCCATGTAGTATATCTAACCTAATTCACAAATGCATAAATCAATTATATTAAAACATATATAATACCATAAAGTATAGGAAATGATGTGTATTAGTGATATACATAATAGCTTTTAATGTATAGTATGTATAATGTTTTAAACAAACTGATATACTTTATAAAATGTTTGATTTTTTTTGTTATAATTTTATTGTATGTTAGTCTATTTTGTATTGTACGTTAGTCTCTTTATTAATTTTGTATTTCGAAGGACTTAATCATCCAATATAGCATTTATATTAATTTTAAGATATATATATTAGAGGTATGCGGGTCTAATTTAGCGCGGTCCTATGGGTATGGTCAAATGTGCATTGACCCGACATGAAATGCCAAATTCAAAATTATTGTTGTACTTCAGCAGCTTTGCAAACATTCAGACATGATTTTCACTATTTGAACTCACCATAAAACTTTTGTCCAGTTTAATACAAGCTTAGCAAAGCTTTTATTTGTATTGATACATGTCATTATTTAAATTACAACGAGTATAGCTAATAGGAATCAAGTAGGCAACCTAATTCAAGCATTATAGTATAATAATTGTAGTAAATCTCATATAGATTCTAAAGTCACCACCATTCCCCCCAACAGAGATAGTTGACAGATTGCAACATATTATTTTAATAAATTTTATTTTTTGGAGATGGTTGCCAATTCTAAATCTTCTTTTGTAGAACATATTTGGACCCCATGATCATGGATGACAATGGGCGAGTCTTCTTGAGGCCCGATCCGGATTTGACAATATTTCTATAGGCCCTGGGCCCATGACCCTGACCGAGTCCTGATATATATACACACACACGCAAATGCTATGTAGGGAGGGTGTAGAGTTGACCGTCGTTGATTTCACCCGATACATGTTCGATGAAATGCGTACAAGGACATCCTTAGCTTGTCTCCATCTTTGTTGCTCTATGGTTGGATTAGGTAGTAAGCTTCAATCCATCAACTTTCAACAGTTACAGTAGTGAAGTATCTTTTATCCTTTGCATATTTTTTCTATTACAGACCCGAAATCACCGGTGCATTGGTTTTAGAGTTTTGATTTTATATATAATGCTTTATATTACATGTTATTGTCAATTTTTTGGAATATTGTCACAGGTTATAGAATGGAAAGGTTGAATACAGATGTTACCTATAAATCTCAGGTTATTTTCATGGAATGGGAGTGTGTTATCTGTGAGTACTAGACCTAAGTTTATTTCGTTGGAGGCTGAGGGGAATTGTGGTGGTTAGGAGGAAAAAATCGAAAAAGAAGTGGAACAGAGAGACTATGGGAGATTGATAAATCTTTGTTTCTCAATCAGCAAGTTCCGAAGGTCCAATTTATTTTATGTTTCATTTTCTGATCATCTTACCATATGAAGCATGTATATGTGATAAAATATTCTTGAGCTAAAGCTCATCATACCCAATTAAACAATATAGTAAATGTCAAAGGGTGGAAATATAGATTAAAGCATACACCAACTATTAACAGGTGTGTTGCAGGCTACTTCAATTATAAATGTAGTTCTACAATTTTTTATTTTTTTTAAACGGTTAAAGGGTGACTCGAGTAGTTCTACAATATTGATTAGTGTTGTTCTATTTATAATTTTGTTTCTAACAATCTTCATAATATTTGGTTAGTTGCTACATGAATTTTAGTTTGTAAATGCTCGTCATCTGTTGTGGTGTAGTCTGAGTTTAGAGAAGTGCAGGACTGGGACTCGGAATCTTGTAGGGTAGAAGAGACTATGTCTGAGTTTATAAATTTGTACATGAATTTTAGTTTGTAATGTGTTGGATGATATGCTCAAGGGCCCTTTGTGAACTCATGATGATTTAGGAATTTCAGGGAGATGTAAAATAGCGACTGTACATACTGATAGGTCACGGTGTACGAAGATGATTGAAAATTTTGAACTTACGTCAAGAAAAGCTAAGATAGGGGAAGTAGTATCAAGCGAAATGTGCTTTTAGTTTCAATAGATGCTAGTCGAAACAACTTTAGTTTCCATAGATGCTAATTTTGACATTACAACCATAATGCTAGTCGTCTTACAATCTAGTGATTGTGCAATTTTCAAAAAAGAAAAAAAAAACTATAAAATAGAATATCTTTTTTGAAATGATGAATAAAGTAGTTATGCCGATCGACGCCTGACCGAGTCGACCGATATTATTTATTTATATGTTTAGACGTATAGTGACCATGATCACCAATTTAGTTGCCGGCTTGTTGCTTTTTTCAATCATGTGGTTGTATAATTTATAAATTTACTCTAATGTTGGATGATAAGTCCTAATTATGGTCAAGGAAATATATGCATGCAGGATGATAGGAAAATTGGTTTGAGTAAATCCCAATTGATGTAGAAGAAGGTGATGGAGACGATGGACGAGACGGCTATAGGAGCCCACTTAAAGTTACACTTTTTCAAGACCTGAATGCCCGAAAAAGAATCCTCCGATTACCACGTTGACCACGTTGATGGCGAAAGAGTAGTAGAAAAATTGAGCCAAGTTTAACAACTCGACCCGTTCTCTCACGTATGGCTGCTCAATAGCAACCATATCTGAAGAGGTAGGTGTAGGGTAGGTGGAACGATGTTGCTCATTTTTTCAAGAAAAAGTAAATTATTTTTTTCTTGGAAATAATAAACAGAAAATTTTGAAGTTCAGTGAATAGGTAGAAGGAGGATATATGTATATATTTAGAATGCAATTTAGAGAAAAATACAACCTTGATTTCATTTTCTCCAGAATACTCAGTATACTACTGAGGAACCTGAAGTTTGATTCATAAAAAAGATGATATGAAAATGGTTGAGGAATAAATAAAAATTATTTATTTGTTTGTTTAGAAATATCCATAGTAGATATATAGTGACTACGATCGCCAAGTTGGTTGCCGACTAGTCGTCTTACAATCTAGTGGTTGTACAATTTTCAAAAAAGAAAAAAGAAAACTATAAAATGGAATATCTATTTCGAAATGATCAATAAAGTAGTTATGCCGATCGACGCCTGACCGATTCGACCGATATTATTTATTTATATGTTTAGACGTATAGTGGCCATGATCGCGAATTTAGTTGCCGGCTCGTTGCTTTTTTCAACCATGTGGTTGTATAATTTATAAGTTTACACTAATGTTGAATGATAAGTCCTAATTATGGTCAAGGAAATATGTGCATGCAGGATGATAAGAAAATTGGTTTGAGTAAATATCAAATGATGTAGAAGAAGGTGATGGAGATGATTGATAAGACGGCTATAGGAGCCAACTTAAAGTTGCACTTTTCCGGGGCCTGGATGCCGAAAAAGAATCCTCCGATCACCACGTTCATGGCGAAAGAGTAGTAGAAATTTTGAGCCAAGTTTAACAACTCGACCCGTTCTATTACGTATGGCTGCTCAATAGCAGCCATATCAGAGGTAGGTGTAGGGTAGGTGGAACGATGTTGCTCATTTTTTCAAAAAAAAGTAAAAGATTTTTTTTCTTGGAAGGAATAAGCAGAAAATTTTGAAGTTCCGTGAATAGGTAGAAGGAGTATATATGTAGACTGTATATTCATGTCCTTGAACATCACAGAACACCCACATGAATAACAAGATCCGCATTGACTTTTGACTCTCACGCGTTCTATTAGTTCTCTTATGCTGGCACAATTTTTGGGCTGAAACATTCTGAGTTCAAGAATTGAGCTCCCCAAATCAATACTCAGCTTCAAGTGCCAATGCTTCTGTTCAATAGCACCCGATTGTTCCTACAAATATAGAAACGAAAAACGA
>JAYMSP010001289.1:0-33831 GCA_036897095.1 Plantago elongata
TCATTCTGGCTTCCAAGCGCCTCGTAAATAAAATCCGGAAAAATGGCAAATCACTTCCCAGACATTTTTCAAGTTATTTTCGAGCCATAGGAAAAATAAAATAAATAATTTTCATTTTATAATTTTTAATATTATTTTATTAGTAAATAACTAATTTCTATTTTAACATCGAATCCGCTCGGCGTTAAAATCCTAAATTCGACCTAATATACTTGCGTACTATTTTCACTCGTACGAAATAATAAAATTAATAGTTTATTAATTTTAGGATGAAACGGTGAGGAAATTTGTCGGACCTTACACATACCAACGCTCCAACCGTGAATTGCTTCGAGAAGAAGCTACCGGCCGCCGCCCCACCGACCGAGCCGCCCTTGGAAATGATCGAAACACCCTTCGGACGCGTGGCAAGAGAGAAAGACGCGTAGTACACGTGTCCAGCGGAGGAAATGCCGCGTAAGGCGGCGCACGGCTGAGTGGCCGGAACACGTGGTGCCAATGTGGGATTTTGACCGACCAAAGAGGCGGCCCTCCGCCTATATATAGCCTACTCCCGCTGCCCATTCCCGACACCACTCGCTCTCCTTAGTATCTTCTCCTCCGCCTACTCCACCACTGCTCCACCGTTCCTCCGCCACTGCCGGCCTCACGCCACCACCACCCGCTTCTCAAACCGTCCTCATTTGCTGGATTAAGTATCGTTCACTCGACCAATTTTCCGCCTCTTGTCGCCCTGTCACCGCCCCCTCGATTACCGACTCTGCTCGTCTCTTCTCTACTCGCGCGCTCGCATTCTGCTCGGAATTACGAAGTCGCATAAGTGATTACGAGCTTTCGGCACTTGGCCCTGGGAAAGTTGATATTGATCATTCCTTGCAATTTCATACCTGTTCCTGTTTATGTGCCTGACTGTCTAACTCTGACTGCGGCGACCCGACGACGACCGACTGACTCCGACTCGATTTCTGTTTTCGATTTCTAACTGTATAACTGTAGATGACCTGTACTTAGGGATACATTACCTTTATTGACTTGATACCCTATTGTTCCAGTTACTGTTTGATATTGTACCCTGAGTCTGTTTTACTGATCCTCATGAACTGCATCGCACGAAAACTGTTTTTGAAAAGCAACCACACACTGTTTTTGAAAAATTTGGGAAACCGCACTGGTCGACACTGTCGACATACTGTTACTGATGCTGGGTGATGTCACATGCATCGCTATCTTTCTCGGGCACTAATGACTGTACATCCATTCAAACGGTCTGGATTTTATGAGTTGTGATGGGTCGTTCCTGTCATAAAAAAACAGCTCTAACTCGCGGTCACGCCACCACTGTAAGACCGATACCTGATCAGTTCGGTCTAGCCCATACTGTAAATCTAGCACCTTTCGTGTGCTATGATCACTGACTGACTGATACCGGTTTCCCCACTGTTTAAAACTGTCTGAACAACGTGTTGTGTTGGTTTGCTGTACTGTTGCATTCATACTCATATTCATGCATGCTCAATTATCCTCACTGAGTCTTTACGACTGACACTCTCCTTATCCTGATACTGATTTCCCAGGTTTTGAGTAAGTAGAGAGGACATGGTAGCTAGGCAGACAGACGGACTCTGGCTTGTTTCCACTGCTGATCCTGTAGATGTGTGTTTTATTTATCGAATTATAAGTACATTTGGGATCGTAATAATTATTACTTTGATATATTTATGTATTTGGATGTTCGGCACAATCCTTGACGTCCGGACCAGACCAGGGCCTTACAGAGTGGTATCAGAGCCCAGTTTGGACCAATAGGACTGTGACGTGCTTCCAATACCAACTCTTAAAATATTTTCAAAAATGGGGAGGGGAGAGACACATAAGTATGCACTGTTATTATCTATATGTTACTGACATCGACAGATGAGCGACGACGGAAGTCGGGACTGGGACAATGAAAGGAACTTTGTATAATCATGGGTCGACGAAGCCCATGCCGGGAGAATGCGCACCCGACAAGTAGATGAACAACTGGAAGAAGAACGAAGGGCTCGTGCCCGCAGTCGTGAGCGTCTCCACGCGGTAGAACACCGGATGCACTCGATCCGGAACGAGATGGAATTCGTGCGGACCGAGTTGTCCCACATTGAACATACTCTAGATGATCCACTGTCACCACCTCCGGCGATAGCCCCGCCACCTCACCCAGCTCCTTCGGCAATTGTGGGAGGAGGTATACACGTTGCCGGCCCGAGTGGTACAACTACCGGCGCCCGTGGATACCGGATGACAACCCGGAAGTCCACATATCCATATCAGCAACATCCCCTGGCTCCGCGCTACATCTCTTCCGAGGAGGAAGACCCGTCCGAGGATCCGAGACCGGATGGATATAGTACTGACGACGAGGAGTCGACTTGTCGACGTTAGAGGTTTAGAAGTCCTATGTGTATTAGTAGTTTTAAGCCTTGTTCTAGAACTGTGCATTGTAAATATGTGTGTACTTCTCTGTTTAAGTTGTGAATAAACTGGTCAACTCGACCAGGAGTCTGTAAGTCTGTAATCATACAAGTTTTAGAAATCAACCCCGGTTTGACTCTAGTTACTTACAGTATTATAGCTGGCCTGGAATCCTTAACTCAAGGAATAATAGGTCCTAAGGTAAAATCTTCTGGGGAGATCCGGATTATGCGAAAAATGTTCTATGGAGTTCAAGTAGTATTAAGGAATTGCCTATTATTCTCCCACCTGCTATCGTATCTACAATTGGTCGTTAACTAAGTTATACGCCCTCTCCGTATTTCAGACAAATAAGATGTCTGAAGCTAACAGCCCGCAACCCGAAGCTCAGAGTGAAGAGTTCACACCCCCACAACTAGCTTCACCAAACCCAGAGGTAACCCCTCCGGCTCCCGGAGCGGGAGAAAACGAAACCAGAGGAAGCATGCAGGAGATGCTATCCTTTTGGACCTTTCTCACTCAGCAGTGGCAGAACCAGCAGCCTACTGCAACTCAATCATCAGCCGTACAGAGCGACGACCAGGTACTGGAATGCTTTCTTAGGTTCAATCCCCCAGTGTTCATCGGGAAAATCGATGACAAGAAAGCACAAGAATTTTTTGCTCGATTGGAAAAGATCTTTGAGGTTTTGAGTTACACCGAGGAACAGAAAGTCAAGTAGCCACCTACCGATTAGAAGAAGCCGCGAGAAACTGGTGGGTACTGGTAAATAGGAGATGGAAACAGGAAGGGACTCAATCGACATGGAAGATTTTTGTACAAGAATTTAATGATAAGTTTGTGCCCGAGGTAATACGGAATGCCCGAGAACGGATATTTTTGGAACTGATCCAAGGAAGTAAAAATGTGAGTGAATATGAAGCGGAATTTTCCCGTCTGATTCAATATGCTCCTCATTACTGGGAAGATGAGAAGCGGAAAATTCGCAAGTTTGTGGAAGGCCTAAGGTTGGAATTACGCCGGACCTTAGTTTCAGTGAATCATGTACGTTATGTTAAAGCTGTGGAAAAGATTTTACAGGTTGAAGCTGAGTTTAGGGAGATAAGGAAGCTGGAGGAAAAGATTAAGAGGAATCGATCTGAGAATTCCTCATCTTTTAACCAACGACCGATGGAAACTAAAGTTCCTGAGCAGGCAAGAGGAAACCCTCGCCCCGGGGTTGAACCTGCTCCCCATAATCCGCCATCAAAGACCTCCGCCATAACTACCTGCCCTTTTTGCGGGAAGTCAGGCCATACTGAGACACAATGTTGGTTCAAGAACGGACGATGCCTAAGGTGCGGAAGTGATCAACACCGTGTTCAGGACTGCCCATCTGCATCCTCAAGGGAGTCACGCCCCAATGTTCCAGCAAATGCCAAGCCCGCTGGTCGCCAAAATGTCCGACCTAGAGCATTCATGATGACAGCAGAACCAGGGAGTCCTTCGGCACCCAATGCCATTGAGGGTACGATTTCCATTGCATCCATCCCTGGTACAGCTTTTTTTGATAGTGGAGCAACACACTCTTTCATTGCTGCCCGATATGCTAGAAAATTAGATTTTACTCTTGCTAAACTAGCATATTACTTTGATATCGAATCCCCATTTGGCAGTAGTGTAATATCATATAGGGTCTACACTAACTACGTAGTTGAGTATCTGGGTGAACGTTACCCAGCAGATTTGATAGAGATAATGTTAGATTCGCATGACTTAATTTTGGGCATGGATTGGTTGTATGTACACCATGCAATACTCAACTGCAGATACCGACAAATTTCCCTAGAAAAACCAACCACCTTTGAAACTCCCACATCTGCCCAAACTCGAGTAATATCTGCAGCCAAGCCTATCTAGCTTACTTGATTAACCCTGCATTGGACCAAACTAAGATAGAAAATGTCGAGGTTGTAAGGGAATTTCTAGATGTATTCCCGGAAGAACTCAACACGCTACCACTGCATCGGGAAGTAGAGTTTGTTATAGAAACTATCCCTGGAGCGGAACCAGTGTCCCGAACACCGTACAGAATGGCCCCAGTCGAGCTCCGTGAACTTAAGATTCAACTACAAGAGTTGCTGGAAAAAGGTTTTATTCGTCCTAGTAGTTCTCCCTAGGGTGCTCCAGTGTTGTTTGCCAAGAAGAAGGACGGTACACTGAGAATGTGTTTAGATTATCGACGGCTGAATAATCTAACCGTCAAGAATAAGTACCCGCTACCCCACATAGACGAGTTGTTCGATTTGCTACAAGGATCCACGGTGTACTCAAAACTGGATCTAAGACAAGGATACTACCAACTGAGGGTCCGGGAAGAAGATATTCCAAAAACGGCTTTTAACACACGATATGGGTATTTTGAGTTTGTAGTCATGCCCTTTAGTTTGACCAACGCACCTGCGTCTTTCATGGACCTGATGCATCGAATGTTCCGACCATTTTTGGATAAGTTCGTCGTAATTTTCATCGACATATACTAGTCTTTTCCAAAAGTCGGGAGGAACATGCTACACACCTAAGATTGGTGCTCTAGACATTGCAGCAACAGAAGTTGTATGCCAAATTCAGCAAGTGCGAGTTTTGGTTGTCGGATGTTAAATTCTTGGGACACAAGATATCCCGAGAAGGTTTACAGGTTGATTCGGACAAGATTGAGGCTATATTTAAATTGAAACAACCTGAAACAGCTACCGAAGTCAGAAGTTTTCTAGGATTAGCTGGATACTATCGACGGTTCATTCGGGACTTCACGAAAATAGCAAAGTCCCTGCATCTTCTCACAGCCAAGAATGTCAACTTTGAATGGACCAAGAAGTGCGATACCAGCTTCCAGGAGCTAAAGAAGAGACTAACTTCAGCACCGATCCTGTCACTCCCCAAGGCTCCGAAGATTTTATAGTCTATACAGATGCATCTGGAGAAGGATATGGTTGTGTACTGACACAACGAGGAAAATTTATCGCTTATGCATCCCGTAGATTGAAGCCCCACGAGCAAAATTATCCGACGCACGATTTAGAACTTGGAGCCATCATCTTCGCATTGGCCAGGTGGAGACATTACCTGTACGGTGCGACTTTTGAAATTGTTACGGATCACAAAAGCTTAAAATACCTCTTCACTCAAAAGGAACTCAACATGCGCCAACGACACTGGATGGAGTTTTTGGAAGATTATGACTATACAAGTACGTACCAGTCATGCAAAGCTAACATAGTAGCAGATGCCTTAAGCCGGAAAAGAGACAATGTTCCAGCTGCATCTAAATTAGGAGTTTTGCAAGTGAAGCCGAGACTTGGATATAGTGGTCTCGCTATGAGATCAGATCTTTATGAACAGATCAAGGATTCCCAACCGTTGGACCCAACATTCGACAAGTTAAAGGCGGAAGTACAAGGTGAGAAATCCCTTTTGAAACTGGATGACGAAGGAGTATTACGATACAAGGAAAGACAATGGATTCCAAAGGAAATGAGGAATAGATCCTCAACTAAGGCCATAGAACCATCTACAACATTCATCATGGAGGAAACAAGATGTACGCCAACCTCAAAGGAAAATTCTGGTGGCATGGGATGAAACGGGATATTGCCGCCTATGTGCAGGAAGTGTTTGACTTGCCAGATGGTGAAAGACGAGAATCAACGGCCAGCTGGATTACTACAACCCTTGCTAATTCCTTGTTGGAAGTGGGACCAGATCACCATGGATTTTGTTACTAGATTTCCAATAATCCATGGATATGACAATATCTGGGTGATCGTAGACAAATTGACCAAATCTGTGCATTTCATTTCCGTCAGATCACAGTACAACATAGAGAAATTGGCAGAACTATATATACGGGAAATTGTTCGACTACATGGAATTCCAGTCAGTATAGTATCCGACTGAGATCCAAAGTTCACTTCCAGATTATGGCAACAATTGCAGAAATGTCTAGGATCGCAACTGAAATTCAGTACTGCTGGTCACCCGCAAACTGATGGACAATCGGAAAGGACAATCCGATTTCTTGAAAATCTACTTAGGTCATGCAGTTTAGATTTCCCAGGAACCTGGATTAGGCATTTGCCTTTAATCAAGTTCACCTACAACAACATCTATCAAGCTTCAATTTAGATGGCCCCGTATGAGGCACTTTATGGTCGAAAATGCCGATCACCGTTGGATTGGGATATGGAGGACCGGAAAAACACCTCCACTCGAGCAGAGAATGCTCTATATCTTGATATAGTCCAGGAATCGATCGAAAAGGTACAGAAGATCCAGAAACGGATTAAAGCGGCTCAGGACAGACAGAAATCCTACGATGATCGTCGACGGAAGCACTTGGAGTTTGAAGAAGGAGACCAAGTGTTCTTAAAGATTTCCCCGAGGAAGGGGATTAAGCGAATTGGAAAGGGAGGAAAACTTGCACCCTGCTACATTGGACCTTTCGAGATAACCCGGAGAGTGGGACCAGTTGCCTATGAATTGGCACTACCGCTGAAGCTTATTGGAATTCACAATGTGTTCCATGTGTCCCAACTTAAGAAATACCACCCCGATCCTGAACATGTCCTCCAACCCACTGAAGTGAAACTTGAGGAAAACCTGACCTATGAAGAGAAACCCCTCCGAGTCTTAGACACCCAAGTGAAAGAGCTTAGGAATAAGCAGATCGCCTTAGTTAAGATTCTCTGGCAGAATCATACCCTAGAAGAGGCTACTTGGGAAAAAGAAGCTGAGATACGGGAGAAGTACCCTTACTTGTTCACCAAGGATAGGTCGAATTTGGAGGACCAAATTCCCTAAAGTGGGGGAGAATGTAAGAACCGCAACTTTTTAATACAATATTAATATTATTAATTTAACTGATTATTGACTACTAACTCCACGAGTGCGAATATATTTGACTTTTAACAACGAGCCAAATTCGAAAATTAACGGCCGGTTACGATCGCCAGTTGATTACAAATTAGTATTTGATTAATAAAATAATAATAAAAATAATAAAATAAAAATATTTATTTTAAAATTTATATGGCTTTAGTTCGACTTAAATATCGCCCGAGAATCGATTTTACATTTTTTCGGAATTTATTTACGAGCCGTTTGGAAGCCAGGTGTATATAGTGATAAAATGACATTTATACCCTTAAATTGCTTCTTCCCCAAATTTCCTTCCTCCCGTTCCAACACACGCAGCCGCCATTTCCATCACTCCAACCGTGAATTGCTTCGAGAAGAAGCTACCAGCCGTCGCCCCACCGACCGAGCAGCCCTGGGAAATGACCGAAACACCCTCCGGACGCGTGGCAAGAGAGAAAGACGCGTGGTACACGCGTCCAACGGAGGAAATGCCGCGTAAGGCGGCGCACAGCTGAGTGGCCGGAACACGTGGCGCCAATGTTGGATTCTGACCGACCAAAGAGGCGGCCCTCCACCTATATATTGCCTACCCCCGCTGCCCATTCCCGACACCACTCGCTCTCCTTCGTATCTTCTCCTCTGCCTACTCCACCACTGCTCCACCGTTCCTCCGCCACTGCCGGCCTCACACCACCACCACCCGCTTCTCAAACCGTCCTCATTTGCCGGATTAAGTGTCGTTTACTCGACCAATTTTTCCGCCTCTTGCCGCCCTATCACCGCCCCCTCGATTACCGACTCTGCTCGCCTCTTCTCTACTCGCACGCTCGCATTCTGCTCGGAATTACGAAGTCGCATAACTTGCAAGATATCCACGGTGAGTGATTACGAGCTTTCGGCATCCGGTCCTGGGAAAGTTTATATTGTTCATTCCTTGCAATTTCATACATGTTCCTGATTATGTGCCTGACTGTCTAACTCTGACTGCGGCCACCCGACGACGACCGACTGACTTCGATTCTATTTCTGATTTCGATTTCTAACTCTATAACTATAGATGACATGTACTTAGGGATACCTTACCTGTATTGACTTGATACCCTATTGTTCCAGTTACTGATTGATATTGCACCCTGAGTCTGTTTTAATGATCCTCATGAACTGCATCGCACGAAAACTGATTTTGAAAAGCAACCACACACTGTTTTTGAAAAATTTAGGAAACCGCACTGGTCGAAACTGTCGACATACTGTTACTGATGATGGGTGATGTCACCTGCATTGCTATCTTTCTCGGGCACTATTGACTGTACAACCATTCAAACGGTCTGGATTTAATGAGTTGTGATGGGTCGTGCCTGTATAAAAAAAATAGCTCTCACTCGCAGTCACGCCGCCACTGTAAGACCGATACCTGATCAGTTCAGTCTAGCTCATTCTGTAAATCTGGCACCTTTCATGTGCTATGATCACTGACTGACCGATACCGGTTTCCCCACTGTTTAAAACTGCCTGATCAGCGTGTTGTGTTGGTTTGTTGTACAGTTGCATTCATACTCATATTCATGCATGCTCGATTATCCTCACTGAGTCTTTACGACTGGCACTCTCCTTGTCCTGATACTGATTTCCTAGGTTTTGAGTACAAAGAGAGGACAGGGTAGCTAGGCAGACAAACGGACTCTGGCTTGTTTCTGCTACTGATCCTGTAGATGTATGTTTTATTTATCAAATTATAAGTACATTTGGGATTGTAATAATTTTTAATTTGATATATTTATGTATTTGGATGTTCGGCACAATCCTTGACGTCCTGACCAGACCGGGGCCTTACATTGGTACTGTAGTTTATCTTCACAAAGGTTTTTGTTATAAATGCTAATTTGTTATGTAGTGATATGCCTAGTGATTCTGATCGAATTGAGTTGATGTTGGGTCTGTGTGTGGGTTTTTAATAGTGTTGGTGACGGAGTTTTAATTCTCTCATGCCTGCCTCATCTATGAGTCTAATTTCTGTAGCTGATATGTGGAGTCTCTGCCTATTTCTTCCTTCTTGACTGAGTCTGCTGTGTGCCTTGTTGGTAAGTGTCTAATTGATGTGTTTGGGACTCATTCCATTCAACAGTAACATTAGCTTGGTCCTGTTGTGTATAATGGTATGGTTTGGCTTAATTATAACTCATATGTGGCTTCGGTTCAATTCTAAATGTTTGTTATATACTATATTATATATTCATTATGAAAATTGTTAATGATAAATCTGCTAAAGTCTGTGTAGTAATATGTGTATATGGTTTTACATGCTTAATCGTGTTTATGTACTAGAAAGTCTTAGGGGTGTTAAACGGTAGTTCTTATAAGTTTAGATTTGTGTCTGTGTCTGTCGTCTAAATTATTATGTGGCTTTGTGCTGTGTAACCGATCTCAATTGCTTGTTTCCTGCTGTATTGTCGTCGAATTTAATTTTACTATAGCAATTCGTCTGTGCTGCTCTGTTTTGTTTTCTCCTCTTCGGTTTAAGATGCCCAGCCTCGCTCCATTCCATATGTCTCAATTTGATTTGCTTTGGTTGCGGTGTCTGAGACTATAGAGTCGTACTCTGTTCTTTTCTATTTTCGCCCTTGCTGCGATCGAACTATCTGCTAGATGTTGTTCACAAGTTTCACTATACACTGTCTCTGCCTAGGTTGTCGATCGTGTGATGTGTTTGCTGAGTTATTGAGTGTATTGTACCCTCGACTTTACTATGTTGAGTCTAAGTTAAGTTTGTATAGTTGGTTTGTGCCGAATCCATGTTATGTTTGCCGTGTTGATTACTGTTCTTTCCACCTTATTAGTTGTTTCAATGTTTGTGTTGTAGCTATCTGGCCGTCGACTGTCTATGAGTCGATTGTCCGACGGTCTGCTTGCTTCTTTTATGATATCACTGTAGCAAGTCGATTCCTGCTTGTGTATCTTTATTTGTTGGTCTGTCTGTGTAGTTTATACTGGCCTGCCTAGTGTGTTATTATCCCGTTGTGAGCTTTGAATTATAGGTAGTTAGGTTTCTGTGGTTTCATTATTGTTGTTGTCATGATACTTGCGGTATTCTGGTTTGGAGTGTGTGTATGGGTAGTCTTACTTAGTTTACTTGACCTTCTTTGACTATTCGGTCATTGAAATTTAGAATATTGTTTATGTGATTGGGTAATGGAAATGGATTCAGTTATTGCTCATGTGACTTGGTTATGCTTGCTTGACTTGTTTGTGCTCGCTTGTGGGGGTTTAAGGGCGCCTTGATTTATTTTAGTGTAAAATTTAAGTAGCATTATCATTTATTCAGGAACTCCGTACTCTGAGATTTGAGAAGGAACGATTTAAAGGTGAGTGATTTCCACTCCGTCTTACTAAAATAGTAAGATTTTCGGCATCAGGCCCTGGGAAAGTTGTTATCTTTCAAAGTCTTCCTATTCCAGTACTTGTTCTCGCTTGCTTGCTTGATTTTGACTTCGACTATGTGACGACATCTCGAGCGACTACGACACGACTACTAACTATTTGGTTATTCGTGTTGTGATCTATTATTCTGTATTCTGATTATATCTCGCTATTCCACATGATATGCATTGCATGAAAAAAATGGATTTCAAAAGCAACCACACTATTTTGGAAAACTTGGGAAACCGACTTGTTCGACAAAAATTTATAAAGAGGTCTACAACTCTATTCTTTCGGGCTCTTGCTTGCTTGTTCAGACGATTCAAACGGTCCTACATATTCGAGTTGCGATGGGTCGTTGCCCATCAGTTTATGCAACACCGGCGAGGTCACGCCTCCATCTTGTTATTTGACCAATACCTGATCAGTTTGGTCCAGCCCAAGACAATTACTGTTAAAGTACTGTGAATCTAGCACCTTTTTATGTGCTATGATCTTGCTTGCTTGCTTGTGAATCCGGTTTCCATTTTAAAATTGCTTGAACAACTTGTGGTGGTTTGCTATCTTGTTGCATTCATGCTCATCTTGATATATGTTTGATTATCCTCACTAAGTCTATACAACTTACACTCTTCTTGTTCTAATTATGATTTCCCAGGTGTAGAGCACGAAGTGAGGATGGGATAGACAGACTGACTCTAAACTTCTCTAGTTATTCCGCTGCTAATTTGTTAGATGTATGATATGACTTTTGACCTGTGAATTATATTTGGGGTCTGTAATGATGTTTGGATATATGTATTTGGAAGTTCGGCATAATCCTTTACGTCCGAACCTACCCCGATCCTGCCCCGCTCTGCTACAATGGTACTGAATTTGTCAATCGGTATAAAAGAGTTTCGTACCTGCAAAGGTATACAACATCAACTATCTTCCGTAAGGACACCACAACAAAATGGTGTTGCTGAAAGGAAGAATATGACCCTCAAAGAAGTTGCAAGGACAATGCTAGCTGACACTGAAATAAGTGAAATTTATTGGGTTGAAGATGTAAATACATCATGCTACACTCAGAACAGATGTTTGATAAACAAGCACCATGACAAAACTCCTTATGAGCTTTTGGTAGGTAGACCCCCTAATATCAAACATTTGAGGGTGTTTGGAATTGAATTACTTTCTAGGATTGCAAGTCAAGCAACTCAATGATGGAATATTCATTAGTAAAACAAAGTATGCAAAAGATATGCTCAACAAGTTTAATCTTAAGCATTCTGAAGAATGCCAAGATACTCATGAGCATAGGAACCAAAATGACTTATACTGAAGCTGATAAGAGTGTTGAAGAACATATGTATAGGAAGTTGATAGTTTCACTACTATACCTTACTGCAAGTAGACCTGATATTCAATATGTAGTTGGTGTGTGTGCTAGATTTCAAACAAATTCTATGCAGTCACATTACAATATTGCTATGAAGATATTAAGGTATGTCAAAGGTACTGTAGAAGTTGGACAGTGGTATCCTAAAGAAAGTGGATTAAGTTTGGTTGGCTACTCAGATGCTGATTATGCTGGATCAATGTTTGATAGGAAAATTACCACAGGAACTTGTCAGTTTTTGGGAACTAGACTTATCTCATGGTTTAGCAATAAGCAAAACTCAATTGCAACTTCTACCACAGAAGCTCAATATATTGCTGCTGGTTGGTGTGTTACTCAGATTCTATGGATACAACAACAACTCAGAGACTATGGCCTTAATAAAGAGAAAACTCCCATTTTATGTGATAACACAAGTGCTATTGCGATTACTCAAAATCCAATGTTCCATGCAAGAACTAAGCACATTGATGTTAGACACCACTTCATCAGAGACCATGTTGAAAAAGGTAATATAGAGATTCTAAAGGTTGGCACTAAAGATCAACTTGCTGATATCTTCACTAAGCCACTCTAGGAAAGTAGGTTTTTAATCTTGAGACATAATCTAGGGTTAATGGAGATGCCTCAGAACTGAAAAAGCTCTAAAATAATTGAAAAGGATCAAGAGAAAAAGGAAGACAGGTTTCTGAAATGGGTATTCAGAAAGCCTATATGTCAAGAAGGATATCAAGGTTGTTAGATCTCAAATACTATGGACAGGTCATATATCCAATGGAAATTTCTGAAACAGGAATTCAGGAAACCATTTAAGTCATGAAGTATGTGAGAACCAGACAATGCAACATTGTACCTATTTCTGAGAGTCAAACATGACTCGGTTTTTGTGTTATTACCATTTCTATGATAAGTAACATAAAAACAAGACTTGCTTTCTGAAATAATAGTCCAAAGGTTTTCTGGTATCACACACATATCTTGCCAAAATTCATTAAGTGGACAAAGGTAAATTTGTTAATTGATATCATTGCTAGATATTGAACATGAGCCCTTGATAAATAAAGCATTTTAATCTCAACGGGGGAGATTAATTCTCGGCAAGAAACGCCTGTTGAGAAAACAGTCATGGCCCATGATGCATTTAACGCAAAGTAGAAACGTATACCACGTCGATGCAATGTACACAGTTACACGTACAAATTTCTATACGTATGTTGTATCTATGTAATGTATCTTGTTATATATAAAGGATTCTAGTAAGAGACAAACACTTTTACCAAATCCGAAATTTCACCTTGCATCAAAATAGCAAAAACTCTCTAAGTTTTCTGCAAATCCTTCTGCTAATCTTCTGAGTATTGATTAGTCTTCTGAAAAGATAGACTAACATTTCTCGAATTCAAGCTCTCTTTCTCTAATCCTACCCAGAAATTCTATATAAGATGGCACCCAGAAAGACCTCATCCAAGAACTCAGCTGCAACCGCTTCTTCTGATAGGGAGCAAGGAGAAGATAGGGCTTTATAGGTGTTGAACAAACGTTTGTTGGGTAATTTCAACCCAGAGGATTAGGTTTCCAACCTCAAAATTAATTGGGGAGCGCACATGGTGGAACAATATATGAATGTGGCAATCACCTCCACTCCTTATAGGAATCTGATTATGAAGATGGTGAAAAAGGCTCATATGGAGAAATTTCTCTGTGCCGCCCCTTCTAGATTATCTCCAGTTGATGTCCTAGAGTTTTACAACTCTTCCCAGGTCTACACCAATATTTTGAATGACATTGAAGAAACATCATCAAATCGAAGGTTCAAGGTGTAGAAATACATCTTGATTGTGATGCATTATGCAATATCTTTCGTCTCAGAAACCGTGGGACAAGATGGGAGATAAAAATAAGAGACAAGGACTTGATCTCTTCAGTCAAGATATTATATGAAGAGGCTGCAAATGACCAGATAGAGGACTGCCCCTCATCTTTCATTCTGGGAGACATTAGGACTCGACATTTGTTTGAGAATTGGAACGTGCTCGCCAGCATTCTGCGTAGATGCTTGGACGGACACAAAGGAGGCATTGACCAAGTCAGCATGGAGAGATGGATGATAATGGTCATTCCCCAGAAAGAGCTGAAGAACAGAGACAACCTCTTTAACTGGGGGAAGTATATGTTCATGAAATTTGTGAACCTGGTCAATGAGTTTGAGTCCAAATTGTCAAATGCAGTGCAGACACCAAAGCCAGCATGCACTATGGCATGAAAATTTGCTACATTTTAGAAAATTGTGGAGTTTCTCTCAGAGAGCACAAGAAAATACCAGTGACCAACTCTATGTATTGACATGCATATGAGGATGCCTTGAAGCAAGTAGCTAAGGATGAGTTGGTTGCTCCGAGCGAAGGTGTACCAGAAGAAGAGGTACAGGTTGAGGTCCCAATTGCGAAGAAACCAAGGACCAACAAACCAAAGTCTAGGAAGAGGACTCATCTTGTGATAGAAGAAACTCCTCAACCAGAAAGGGCAACTCAAGAAGTTGAAGCCCAGAGACCCCTTCCAGCTCAGATAGGAGATCCTTGAGCATAGGCAAGATGTACAGTAAGTGAGCATAATTTGATCGATGAATCGGTACCAGACCTCAACTTGGAGTCTGATAATGATGATGTGCAACTTCTTCTTGCTCTCAAGAGATTAAGAAAATAAACTCATGGTGGAGCCTCTATCTCAGCTTCACTGCCTCAGAAAGAAAAGGTTGCAGAGGATGCAATCCCAGAAAAGGCAAATGAAGAAGTCACACACCAGCATGATCAAGAAGGTTTGGTGAATGATGACAGGTTGATGGAAGATGCTGACATTGCTTCCACAATAAAGTTGCCAAAAAACTTCATTGCTGAAGAAATTTCTGCATCTGCACAGGTTCCTCAAACTTTTAAAGCGGAAATTCAGAACGTTCAAGCAGAGTAAAGGTTCGAAGTACCAGAAACTTCAAGCCATGGAACGGAAGCCTTTGTGCCTGAAGAATCACATGTAACAAAAGTGGTTTATATTGAACTTGTTAGACATGTATATGCTTAACTTGTTACTCATAAGCTTCATTTGTTACAGGCTTTCATGGAGACCACATAGATGGGGGAAGACACTGCACCCGCCTCTCTGAATTGAGAAGAGATTCCTTCAACCTCCAATGTACAAGAAACACAACCTCAAGAACAGGTAATAAATTGTCTCTGAAAAGAAATAGTTTTATACTTAAGAAAAATTCTTGTATATATATAACTCCAAGTGTCTCTGAACAGGCAATAACTGAGAGAGAAGCAGAAGTGATGGAAACATCACAAGTCCAAGAGAATCCAGAGGTTGCAAAGCCTTCTGAAGAAATTGCTACTGAGCCTTCTGTAGCGGAGGTATGTAAAACATGACCATTGTCTTTTTGAATCTCTTGAACACAATTTCAAACTTCTTAATATCAATCTCTAAGTTTGATTTTTATTCTCAGGCTCAAGAAGAAAGAATGGAACAAGAGGACTCTATCACTACTCTGGCCTCAGTATCTGAAGCACCAGTTGCTCAAGAAGAACAAGTAGACGAGCCTAGTGTTGACACACATGTATGCTCAGAAACTTAAACTTCTCTTAAGCTCAAATAAATGCAAGTTGGTTTGAATAAAACTAATTTGAAACCATTTCTTTCATGCTCAAGAATTACCAGTTATCGACTCTGTCAAATGTTTTAAGCATTGACAAAAGCTCAGAAAAGCTGATCTTACGGAGCTTGCAAAGGTGATTGACAATCCAGAAAGGAGGGAGCGTGCTCTTGATCTGGAGAACTACATTCATGGTTCATTCCCAGAGTTCTCCTTTCACCAAATGATGGATTAAGACTTTGATTATTCTCTAAGTGAGAAGCTGATGAACGCCTTCAAAGAAGCTGATGAAGCGACCAAGCGGAAATGGCTCTGAATATAGTATTACCCCAGACGCTCAAAGTATACCTTTCTGAGCAGGATTACCTTTCCTGAAATAATCAACTTGTTGTCCGATGAAGAGGAGGAGCATGATGAAAATGAAGTAGAAGACTACTCTGAGGATCGTTCAGAAAGGGGTGAAGGTGATGACAGTGATCACCCAGATAATGATGATGGTTCACTAGGGATAGGTGGAATGGGACAAGAAGAAGCCATAAAAGGTAATCCAACTGCTGAAGATTCTTCTCAGTGGTATCAGCCTACATCAAATCAATCACCACCTCCAGCACAACAAGATGGTCAATCTCAACAGGGTCAACAAAAAGAACAACAAGCCGATCCCTCTGAAGATCTGAAAGGTCATTAAAGCTAGAGTCACAAGACTCAGAGAGCTATTAGTTGAAGAGTCCAACCTCAGTCAAGAGTACCAATCTCTAATTGAAGCTAAAGAAGCCTAATTACTGATGATTGAGGCAGAATCTCAAGAAGAATGCACTTCTTGAAGAAAAGCTCAAACTAAAGAAATATATCGAAGTCACGGTTGCAGAGTTGGACGCTCTGGTGACTGATGATACTGAGCACGATGCTAAGGCTGCATCAGATAGACCATCTGAGTCATACTCTCAGAAAGACAGCATCAAAGGGAAAGAGAAAGTAGATGCTAAGCCTGCTCATAATGAACCAATTATATTGAGCACTGATGATTACGTAGAAACACAAGATTTGGCACCAGAAGAGAACGAGTTGAATGTATCTCACTTAAAGAGATTACTTCTTGCTCCACATATTTTCTCATCTCCATCTGCAACTTCTAGAGAAGGAAAATTCCTCGGAAGAAGTACAATGTTTCAAGCACTCAGAAATGAACTCGTTGCTGAAGATTCACAGGTACTTGATTATGTACCTAATGACCTCAAGCCGGTTGCTAAGCTCCTATTACATAGAGCCACTAGCATAGCTTTGTCTCAAAGAGACTTAGGCATGGTTAGTGATGAAGACTGCAACATTGCCAAAAGAGCACTTGATGAAGCACAATTTGCTCTGAAGGCTGAGTCTATCTTACGTCCAGTGGAAGAGCTAAACCAAAAGGATCAGACACTCCTTCAAGAGAATATAGAGCTCATAATAGAAGTTCAGAAGCTAGTCCAGGTGCACAACAACCTGCAACAGAACTTTGAGTCTCTGTCTCACTCTTATGTTAGTTTGAGTCAGTCACTCATGACTATGGGGGAAGAGAAAGAGAAAAATACCCATAAAGGTAGAGGAAGGATGAGAAAACAAGTCCCCTCCACAAGTCAGGTTCTAGAGCAGGACATGTCTTTTGAAGAACTAAGATCAAGGCTAAGAAGTATGATAACTAGGGGTTCCAAGGCCCTTGTTATATCTGAAGGAATTAAGCCTTCTGAAGAAGAACCAAAAAAGGAAGAAGGAGAAATTAAAGATAAAGAGGAAGCCTGTAAGTCTCCACTCATGAACTACAATGATGATGATGATGATGATGATGAAGAGACTGGCAGAGATGAGCATCCACTTCACAGGAAGAGAAGAAGAGTGGAAAGCCTTTCAGAAACTCCTCTGGTTGAAAATTGAAGAACTCCTTATGGAATCACCAAGTCAACTCAAGGTGAAACTTCCAGCAAATAACCCAGAAAGCAAGTAGAACTGGAGAAAGGTCTGAATAGAAGAATGAATAGGAACATGCAGTTTAGCAGAGTTCAAGAAGAAGAACAAGAAGAAAGACCAGTTGCTGCTCAGATTGAGTATGTCAAGACTAATGATAGCCAATCATCCTACAGGTGCATACATCTCCAGAATGGGTAGTGGATTCTTGAGCTACATCATCTGCTATTGAACAAGAAGTTTCCAGATCCTATCTATATGCAAATGATGGCATGGAAAACCAATAAGCCTACTCTGCTTAATCCTAAGAATAGAAGTGGCTTAATTTTGAAGTTCATATAAGGACTGAGGCTATGAAGAAGCCATCGGATGAAATCTGTCCTTATCCAAAGCCAAATGATGTACACAAGACCAGAAAGTTAGATGGTTTTCTCAACAAACAGAACAAACTAGTTGTTCAAACCTACGAGTCATTTTGCATGACAAGGGAACAATACCAGGATGATATTGCATACTGTGAAGAAATTAACAAGTATTTTAAGGTATCTTTGTTGAAGATCAATAATGCTTGGGTGTGAGGAAAGTACTTTTGAGTCAAGAACTTTGTGAAGTCTAACAAAAACTATCTGGAAAAACATGAAGACCCTGACAAAGCTTACAAAGAGATTTGTGATTTATCCAGAAAAACATAGCTCTCTGTCAGAAGGCTACTTTATGAATATATTGAAGACTGCAGGAAGGTTGATCCCAATTGATTGAAGATGCTGAAGAACTTAAGGTTTCTGACCTAAGTTATTTTTGAAGATTTGAAGACTAGTTCATTTGGATATTTACTTGGAGCTTGGACTCTCATGTTATCCTAATTTACTTAGTATTTTGTAATCCTGTTGACTGTATTTCTTTGTAATACATTTGTGAAAGTTTTCTTATGCTTTGTAATGTCCTTTCTGTAGATCATACTCTCAGAAATCATATATAAGAAGATAACTTGTCAGCAAAGATCACTTCTTGTGATTTGGTTGATATTTACTTTCTGCACTTAATTTATCTGATTGAATAACTTTTAAAATGATTAAGCGGTGGATTGTTTTCAGTTCCATGTTTGTAATAGGACTTTAAGATAGTCATGGGTGACTGATCAAAAAGGGGGAAATTTGTTAGGAATATCTGTAAGTGTTTTTGATCAATCATCACGTAACTTATCTTTAGTACAGAAAGGTGACTATTACTCTCGGTTCACTTGAACATTGTAAAGAGGAATCACTTAGTATGTTACTCTAGTTAAACTTGTATTAGGATTGTTTAGGTCTCTGAATGTAATTTTTATATTTTTAGGCCATGAAGAAGGATCCAAGCAATGGTGTTTAATCGAAGATTTGAAGACTGAAGATTGCACGAGTTTAATGAAGACATAAATGATTAGTCTCCTCAGAAAGACTATGTTCAGAAAGCTGTTTAATGGTGCATTTGGCACGTTACACCTCTCTGGAGATATGTCATTATTAAGTCAAGGAGCATGCTAGCATTCAGAAAGGCACATGTGTCCGTTGAGACTACATGACAAAGAAATAGTATAGTGTATTAATTACATTGACTGAAAAGTCGCTCCAGCAAACCCTCTCTGAAAAATGAAATAGTGACTTCTAAGTACTTATTTCGAGATACCAACGCTAAGAAGCTCAAACGGATACTATTCGAACGACACTCAAATTCATCTATAAATATCAACACTTAGAAGCTGAGAAATACACACACACGAACTATGCTCATACTTTCATATCAAGCAAGTATTATCTCAAGCATTCATACTACAATTATCCAAGCTTACAGTTGCGGTCATACAACTCGAAGAATTACTAGTAGTTCTAGGTGTCCTGAACCTTAACAAGAGCTAGATTATCTGTGAAAGAGTTGAACGCTCAGATACCCTTTCTGAAGTTCATTCTCCAGAACAGTTATCAACACTTGGGTCAGAAAGGATAATCCTTCCATATACTGAACAAGTATATTATGTTGTGATTTCTTCACCAACTCTCTGGATAAATAGCTGAAAAGTTATTTAAAGAGTAGCCTGAAAATCAATCATATAACCAACATCATTAAGGCGTGGAGTACAGGAAGTACTTGGTTTGGAAAATCAAGGAAAAGCTCCAAGGTTATCTTGAGTACATGAAGTACTTGGCTTTAGAAGCTAGGGAACAATTTAGGGGGAACATTTGGTTGGGAACCATTTGTTGTAAGGATCTTAGAATAGAATACATTGTAAGGAGAACTCAATTATCTATTCTAGTGGATTCTAGGTTTCAAAAAGGCCGGAGTGGACTAGTTGGAGGATTACGCCACCTCCAGAAACCACTATAAGTTGTTGTGTTATTTACTTACTGTATTTACATTCCAGCATCACACACACACACACACACACACACACACACACACACACATTATTACTGTGAAGCACATTAACGTTTATCTATCGCTTAAAGCCTTCCGCTCTCTGAATAACCGGGTGCACCTCAATTTGTCATCAACAATAGTAAGAAAATATCTCTTGTTATTGTAAGAAGGGGTATGAAAAGGACCCCAGATATCAACATGAATCAACTCAAACAAATTTGCAAAACTTTAATATTTTCATTGAAACCGAGTCTCTTTTGCTTACAAAAATGACAAATGTCACAATTTCTTGATTCAGCATTACAAAATTTTGAATTGAAATCTGGTGTACACCATCCAATTTATTGATAGAAGTATGGAATAATCTCATATGCCAAAGCCTGAAAGATTCTAACTGAGGTATATTGACAACATTGACTGTAGAATTAGAATAGAAAGCCTGAGTAACTTCTCTTCTGATATGATATAGTCCTTCTTTAAAATCACCAAATCCAATCACCTTTCTTGTTGTCATATCCTGCAGTTCACAGATAAACTTAAAGAAATGACAACTTAACTTTTCATAATAAGCTAGATGATGGTCTGAAACAAGATTAAAGGTGAATCTAGGAACATATAACACATTATGTAAAGTCAGTGTAGTATTTATCACCACATCACCACTCTTTGTTGTAGTAATACTATCACCTATAGGCAATTGAATATCAATACTCACAATCTTAATATTATCAGTATGAAAAGATTCATCACATACCATATGATCTGTAGCTTCAATGTCAAGCACCCACTTATTATTTTGACCAGCAAGTGAGATAGAAGAAAGAGCAAACCTACTGAAAATACGTACCTTTGCTTTGCTCTTGAGAGTTGATGGAATTTCACACACTACAACAACAACTTTGTGAACTCGACTTGTACAGTTCACTTGAGATTGCTGAAATTGCCTAAACTGCATAAACTGAGCATACAAATCAGCATTCATACCATTCATATCTTCTGCAAGTTCTTGAGAAACCACTGCATCTGAATGATCATAATTCCCTTCATTAACGGTTGCATGTGCATGGTGATGAGCACTACTAGCACCCCCTTAATTATTCTAAGGACCACCACCATTAGCATGTTTCTTATATACTCTGGCTCCCGACCATCCAAGTGGATACCCAATAATCTAATAACAAGCCTTCATAGTGTGACCCATGGCTCCACACTGAGAACACTTTGGCTTATCCTTGATCCTGTTATGAGCTCTAATATAGCCATTCTTTGCCACACATGCAAATGTATCCTGAACATCAACCTTTTGACTCATCATAGCCATAACATCTTGACTACTATCAAGATCAGACAAGTTTCTTTGACGTTCTTCCTGCATCAGAATAGAGTAACTCTACACTAAAGTGGGAATAGGCTTCTATATAAGAATTTGACTTCTCACATTCTTCTGGGACTCATTTAAACCCACAATAAACTTGATGACACCATAACTAGCCTGAGTAGCAATCAACGCAGCACTACCACCACAAGTACAACGACTAACTAGTCGATGAGCAACAAACTCTTCCCATAGAGTCTTAAAACTTGCATAGTAAACCAATATAGAATTATTCCCTTGTCGAATATCACCTAATGCTTTCTCTAGATTAAAGACTCTTGAGCCATCACTTTGTGTATAACGAGTTTGTAAATTAAGCCATGATTCTCGAGCAGTTACACAAATAAGAACACTACTTCAAATATCAGAAGAACAAGAATTAGACAACCAAACCTTGACCAAAGGATTGGCACAGTTCCAAGCAGCAAAACGGTTTGGCAACGAAACTAGATCAAACCAGTTTTGTTCTTCACATCCAATGCATTAAGCATTTGCTTACTCCAAGATGGATAGTTCACTTCAGTCAATTGATCCATAACAATCACAATACCCGGTTGATCAAACGAGTATAGATGAAACGGAGATGAAGGAAGATCAAGACCAACCTCCAATCGATGAACACGAATGCCATTTACGCGGTTAACATCGTTATCAGTCATTGATAAAACTATGACAAAAACAGAGATTATGAAGATAGCGGAAGATATCACATAAAAACGATGAACAACAAGCTTCGATTTACATAAAAATTGAATAAACTCAGTAATCATAGTATTGGCTAAACTGATACTATGTAAAATAACTGAATTATATTGAGAATTGCCTGAAAAATGAATACAAGAGAGTGAGTTTACAAGAGTAGCTACTAGTTGTATTTATACAACTGTAAGGAATAGAAAGGTATTATTCTAACTGCCTATAGTACAGCTATAATGTGAAATTAAATGAGTACAATTCATGTTGTTAAGTGTACAAGGGGTTTATGAGAAAACAATTATTGAAAGCACGTTTTCTTTATTCTCTTTGAAAGCTCGGAAATGGATCAGGAACAGGCTTCCATTCCATTCTTCATGTCATTGCATTTGTTGTTGAAGCTCTATCTTCACATCGAGCTAGCATTCATAGCCAAAGTATCTACCACATGAGAAGAGATTCTCTTCTCGATAGATAAACTCTAGGTGAACTTCCATGTTTCGATGCATCAAATCTAGTATATCATCCACCACGGGCTTGTGGAACCACGCCGTCTCTGTCCGCTTGAGTATACAGTTTACAACATAAGTTGAATTAGTCTGAATATATAGTATATGAATGTCAAGTTGTCCAGCAAAAATCGAAAAAAATCCATAAATGGTATCTAAGTTGTACAATTTCACGTTTTGGTACCTTTAGTTGGCGCAATACAATTTTTATACCTTTCGTTAACCTTTCGTCCAATTTTTATACTATGTTAAATGGAAATAATGGAGCAAACGCGTGAAGTACACTCGCCAGCTCATATGTCTAAAAACCTCATGCGTGACGTCATTTTTCACGTGAGTGACACGCGCCCGTTTAGGGAAAAATCATAAAAGGTACCTTAAGTTGTTACATTTCGACTTTTGGTATCTTATTTTAACGCATTCAATTTTTATACCTGTAATTGACTTTTAACACAATTATGGTACCCATATGACATGTGACAGCCCAATTAAGCGACACATCTGACATTGCAATTTATTTTTTCAAGGGTTAAATTGCAAATAAAATAATTTATGATAACTCCAATGAGGGGAGGAGTTCGCCGGAGAGGATGGAGGAGGTGAGATCAAATATTGTTGTTTATGGTTCTAGCTGTCATGGATATTCATGGAGGAAGTGGGGTAGGCTGCCATGGAAGAAGAATTTTTCATGGTGATTTTTAAATTTTTTTTTTTTCATATTCAAAGGTTATGGGATAATTCAATCAATAGAAATTGGATCAACTGAAATTAACAAAGGTCTATCATATTTATATTTTAGTCCTACGTATTTATGTATTTTGCAAAGTGATAATTGTCACATAAATAAGCCGTCACGTGTTATGGGGTATTTAAATTAGACAATAATGCATTCTAAGGTATCAAAATTGAAGCGCTTCAAAATAAGGTACCAAAAAGCGAAATGCAACAACTTAAGGTAGCAAAAATAATACCAGTTTTGATAGCTCAAAGTTCAGCTATGTTGTTGTCAGTTTTCCACAGCTACTGCTCTTAGGGATGGCAATTTGGCCCACCCGAGCCCGGCGCGGTCAACGAGTTTTCGTCCGGTCCAAAGTCAACCATGGACCAGACTTGTGCATAATTTTAGACCCATGGGCTTGGGTCCGGGCCTGACTTTGATCCCATGAAGTTCAGCCTGGTCCGACCCGGACTGAGCCAACAGTCTATATACACACACACTATATATTTGTATATTATATTTCTAACATACATCTAATTATGAGTATTTAATTAGTTAAAATATACATTTATCATCTTTATAATGTTTAAATAAATTAACACTTCACAATATATAATTAATAGTTTAATATACACTTTCGTATACTAGTATATTAATATACACTTTTCATATACTTATATTAAAATGCTTACCTTAGCTCTAGAGTTATACATAAGGTCAAATTAATATTGAATATAAATATGAATTATGTTATATACAATATGTAATATAAAATATACTAATACAAATAATTATTTTAGAATGAGTTAAATAAAATGTAAATGAACGATTGTTGTATAGTCGTGTCCTATTGAAATGAAAATTTATAAAAATAAATTGTTAAAAACAAGAATTGAACCCTGGTATTAGGAATAATTGTCTATACTTCTAACTAACTATGCTACATGTAACTATGACATAATTATTCATGTATGTAAACAACCATTTTTCTAATCATTTTGAAAAGGGCGAATAACATCTGGATCCCATTTTAGATTTCCTAATTATACATAACAAAGTAGTCCCAGTTGGATATAATCTGATTACATCCAAGCCCAAATTTGACTTTTGACGGTTTAAAATGCTGAAAGTTCTTTTTTGCCCCTGGTCCAATATCAAATTTTTGTAATTTACAAAACAACCTTAAGGAATTGGTGTCACGTGCCTTGCACATGAGGACCCATATGTAATTGATTTCAAACATTAGGGTGTTTTATGTAAATGATATATAGTCGTTATTTTTTTAAAAAAGTAACCGTTGGAGGTTGTTGGAGGGCTATTTATACACGTCATTTTTATCTTTTGGGCTGTTTTTAGATGTGTAAAAATTGTATATAACAAATATGGCTTCAAGTGAACATCGGACTAGTGTTGTTATTCGTCCGATTTGTAAGAATTCAATTTGTCATAAGTGTACTGTTTTATCTGTAATTCAAGTTGTTGGAAGCTTATTTTTACTGTTATTGTTGTCCTTTGTCTTATTTTTTTGCTGAGTAAAATTTTATATGTGATATATGACGTCAAGTGAAGACCCGACCAGTATTGTTATTCGTCCAATTTTTAAGAATTCAATATTTCATAAGCGTACCATTTTATCCATGATGAAGTCCGGGCATGATCAGGAGCGGACGCAACATAAATGTAATTTTAATAAATGTAGATGTATCATTTAGTAAAATTTTATAAAATTTTCAAAATATTATCTCAAATTTTATATTTAATACATAATTTTCAAAATTGTAATTTTAGAAATAAATTTATTTAGTCATATAAAATAAATGTAGATGTATCATTTAGTACACTTTTTAGAAAAGTCTTATTTTAATTTTGAATATGGAACCCATATCCTTCCTATGTAAATGTTTAACATGCTCACACAAATTATAATAATATAATTAAGACTTGTATGATTATGATCTATTAATTAAGCAACATATTGTTTAATCGAGTAAATCTTTGCAAATGTTATTGTTAATAGAACCAAAAGATTAAGAGAACCGAATGTAAAAAAGTAATACATGATAAAAATTTATGTTAAAGAAAAGAATGCAAAAGAGAACAACAAAAAAGTGCATGAATAATAAATATTAAAGGTTAGGAACAATTGTAAAAGGAAAAAAGTAAGGTATATAATTAAATTAGTTGTCAATAATTACTAAACAAATAAAAAGAACAATAATAGAAAAAAAATCGAAGTATAACGACTATATTTCAATTTCATATGAAAAGCCTAATGTTTTATATCAATTATATATGGGTCCTAGGGCATGTTTGCTTTGCTAATTTACAAAATCAGGTTTTAATTCGTTCAACCAGTAATTCACAAAAAGGACCTAGTTGTAATTGTTTGACTAACGGACTTTTAGATGAAAACGAGACTTCCTGGAGGGGTATATGTAATTGATCATTTTAAAAATGTAGCAACGAACGAGCCCGACCCGGCCCATACAGGGCTTAGACATGGGCCTAAGTTCCAAGCCCGTTCAGGACCATGGGTCGGGCCTATAAAAATATGCTTGGGCCAAAATTGGCCTCCAGAAACTTGGCCCGGCCCGACCCAGTGACATTTCTAGCTGCTCTTACAAATTACCATTATGCATGGTCTCTAAGGCACTGTTTACCACTAGTTTTTCAGTTAGTTTTTCAGTTCAATGAACTTTTTTTATACAAAACTTGTTACTTGAACGTGCAACTTTTAAATAAGCTAGCTGGTTTGATAAGCTAATCAAGTTAGCTTGTTGAAAAAAAGCTATCAGACAAGCCACCGTATACTTTTCAGCTACCAACTACCAACTACCTTTTTAACTAGTTTTGCTAAACATAAGCTAATTTGTGCAACCACGACCCGCATGGTCATATATTCTTTCTTTTTTTAATTTTAAATAAAGTCTTATCAATTATCACGACATCTTTAAAAACATCAACAATATATATTAAATTGTAATTTAAATTTTCAATGATAACAATTTTAAACTATAACATAATCTACCTAAAGCATACAAAAATGTATATTTTGGCCGCTAAGTAACTCAGCTGGTCAAACCGTTAAAACTCAAAAACTGTAGAAAAATTCAAAAAATATTAATCCATTTTTCTATCTTTTAAAAAAATAGTACCCTTTTTAGCTTTAGTTTTTTTCAATTATAAATAGACTCCTATCAATTATCACAAACATTCATAATGTTTTTCTTTTATCATTTAAGCTTTAAAAGAAGATTACAACTTGGCATCATAAAACATACTCCGTACGTCCGAACTAACTTTCTACATTTCATTTTAGTTCATCTGAATTTCAACTTCTCACACCTAAAATATGCTCCACAACTCCATGTTTTGGTGCCAAGAAAGTAATGGAGAGTAATTAACAATGTAGAAACACTTGCGTTAAAAGAGAATCACTCGTATAGTTATATTGATGGACACTCATGTTTTCTACTCGTTGGTTGCAAGGATTGACAAGAGCATTCCCATTGTTCTTCTAATGCATCCTATCCAATTTGACTATAATTTAACAGTGTTAAAAATAATATTAGAAGAAAGAAAAACATGAAAGTATAAGTTAGTTTCAAAGGGAGAAATCCCATGCAAAGAAACAGAAAAACAGGGGAAAAGTATCACAAGGAGTATAAAAGAACAGAAAAACTGGGGATGGAGGGGTTAATAATAGTATTAATAACAAGAACGCCATCTACTGGGCACGAACTCGCTTCCACAGCTTGACCCACTCGACCATGGTATCAGCTGCACGAACAAACATAGGGTTGATGTTTCCCAACTGCTCCTTAACTGATCCAGCGAGCTCGTTAACACAATCCTCTGCTGTAACAGCACTCTCAGAAAATTTTGTCGATTGAAAGAAAGGAACAACGTGCTCCATAAGTTTCACTCCTTCCCATTCTTTCTTTAAGCTCTCTATCGGACTGCCTCTTTCGTTCCTCCAAATGTATGGCAGCCCACTTTTCACACCGAGCTTCAGATGGTCACAGACAATCTTCACACACATCCCAGTCAATATATCTTCTACAGTTTCCCAACGAAACTTACCTTCCTTTGATAACTGAAAAGCAGGAAGCAATGCAGGTCCTACTAACTCGCTATTGAACCCTATATTAATTCCGCTCACAGGCATCAAAGCATTAGCTGGTACGGTGAGAACAGCATCAACGTACCTAGAGTTTTTCTCTTCGGGTTTCAGGGCCTGTGTAGGAGCGTCATAGTCGGCTAAGTTAAGCCACAGTCCGCATGAAAGCCCACAATCTACCCCATTTCGCAAGCTAAATGGGTACCCACGCACAAAGTCTGTCCCCTCGCAGTAAGGGTCATAGAGAGTATTGAAGAAAAATGGAGTGGCTGGGGTAGTCAGGTTCGTAATATGTTGGGTGACTGCGTCAATTAAATTTCCGCTACCATCCTTAGCAGGATAGCAATCATCATCAATAGAGATGATGTACTTCTTCCGTGACATTAGGTACCCAAAATACCGGCAAGAATATCCAGAGAAGGAAATAGCATTTGAGGACTTGCCCACCACACGATCTATATCAGTTTTCGTGTAGACATTCAGGTTAAATCCATCAGCTACCTTTAGATCACCTTTGAGATCAGGGTCTTGAACAATTATTAGGTGGAAACGGGAGAAAATTGGCCTCCATTCTTCCATGAAGGATGTAAGATCTAGCTGGAGTGCACCTACGACAATGTCAACCTCATCTTCTGTAAAGCTGATCTGCGACATTATACCAGATTCAACAAGAATGAAACTGCCTTCTTTACCAGTTACCGGAGAAGCCTTGGATCTTATGGGCCTGAATGTTATCTGCAAATCAGAAAACACGGAATGTTAACAAAAACTGCAATGAACAATATGTAAATCGAGCTTAATGCATGGGAAGACTCTTCATGGTCCCAACTCCCAAATGTAGAGCAAATAGATGCTCAGTGAGTAAGATTTCACCATCAGAAGATGCAGCGACTGAGAATCTGTTAAAAAACTTAACCATAAATCTCAAAAAGAAACCAACTCAAACCTTCTCTTGTCCCTCCTCTTATATCATGGTAATATAGTATGTACTTCCATTTTAATTTTCGTCTACAGATTCACATTCTAGACATCCAAAATGTCATTATTCAGATACAAGATATTGAGAAAATCCTAACCGCATACACAAATTTCATTCCACCATCAAGAAAATAGTCAGCGAGGAAAAACAAATATGTATAATTATAAGGCCATCATGGAAAGATGAAACCATTAATTACAGGATGCTCGATCTGGCCTCAGTTTACACAAGTGAACATATCTATGACATAAACTGAGAGAACTAAAATGCAGCATTACAAGCTCCCCTGAATCAGAACAAACTACAAAGCAATTTGCTACTACTTGAACGATAACCTTAGCATCTAATATGTACTACCATACCAAAATGGATAAAAAGCTAGATATCTCAGATACATGAAAAACCAACCAAATTGTGCGTCAAATTCTGCTACACGGGTAAGGAGAAATGTGCATAACTGAGCTGAATAGATTGCCAAAGGACAGCTAAATCAAATCAATACTGAAACTTGTATTAAAACAACGTACTATAGCATTACAACACAGAGATTGGGCATACATCATATTAATCCATAACAGGACTCTCTAAAAATCAGTTCAATCAAATGCAATTGAATAGGCATGTAGAATAAACTGATCGGTTCTCACCTCTTGTTAACAAAAAACGAAAATACTTACAAAAAATCAAATCAAGCCCAATTCAGAACAACCAAAAGGGTCAACAGGAAACACAAAAAGAATGGATCTTGAAACAATAAAGAAGAAAAAAAAGAAGACATGTAGGGAAGGAGATTAGTGGCTACCTGTTAGATCTAAAATGTGAGATGATATGGCGGATTTATCATTCATTCATACATATGGAAATGATCGTGCAGTGCTACTGTTAATTTATCCCTCTTTTCTTGGATCTTGATTATTAAACCAGAAAATTACACCGGATACCCAGTTATTAAATCGGAACAATTGCATTTTACTCCAAAATGAAGCTGATGTGGCAGCTAATTATTGACGTGGAAATTAAGGAAACTATTTTCCTTATCCTTGTATTCAGCATCTAAATTGATAAATTCGTGATAAACAGATAATCTGCAAGATATTTGCGGATATCCATTTTATCGAAAAAGTTATACATTTTGATTAGGTTTTAGGTATTTTGCCCCCTTTTTCCTAATCATTTAGATTCGGCTAACAAAGATAGACACACTCGTAACACACATGGACGAGATTTGAAATCGACACAGCTCGCTGACCCTCAACCTTCACCTCTGTGGACCGCCCTCCTTTCCCTATTCTGATCTACGTCCCTCCTTTATCCGTTTCTCCGTCCCGACTTCGGCTTCTAGGTTTGGTCCACCGAATTCTGTCTCCACCTTTATTTTGTGTTTGATTTGTTCCTCCATATTCAAAATACACTTTCTCTCATTTGTCTTCTTTATGTTGTTCTCTTATTCATTTGTCTATTTTCTTCTATCTACTCAGTCTTGTTCTAGTTTTTTTATTATTAAATTTCATGGATAATGAATATTCGCGAATTTATCCATTATCTAATCTGCTCTGAATGGATCGGATAACGGATAGACATATTAGTCATTTATTTTTATCGAATATTCAATCTGTCCGTTGTGTAGCGCTAATTACTAACCCTCGATTGTTCATTTTACTACATTTTATTTTCCTCATGCTTTGCAAGCTGCTAATAGGGATAGTGAAGGCTAGACCTGGCACTCAGGTCATTCGAATTGGGTTTAGATCGGGTTGATTAGCGTCAGAATGTTATGGTCCGCAATTTGTTTCGGGTCAGGTTTGATCTGATTGGGTGATGTTCGAGTTCAAAGTTTATTTGGACTCGCGTTATTCTCGGATTATTATATTTCAGATCACTTCGAGTTATGAAGGTAGTGATGTTTTGCCTTTTTCAACCTGTTTCTTCCGATGTATTGTTAAACAATATAGTATGGAAAATCAGATTCAAAATGATAAACCCAACAATCAGACCAGACATGCAGTTTTTATATGAACCGGACGCGAAAACCAACCAGACCGGTTGCCTACAAATACCCCACAAAACAACTCTCTTCGATCTCTCACTCTCGCCGGAAAAAATGCTGAATCAACGTACATTTGACCGGATTTCATCATCCTAGCTGCTATGGAGGTGAATCAGGTAACAAAAAACCATTTCCCCATGTATTTTTTACGTTTACGTTCCAATCTAGCTTCTACTATGTGTTTGTGTGTGTTTTAATGAAAATCATGAGCAACATAGACTCATATGTTGCATATATATGCAGATCCAGCTGATGCAGGAGTCAAATCGACAAAACTAACACGACGAAGAAGAAAATGACTCAGATGTTGAAATAATACCATAAATCGAACCACTGAATAATTTTCGGTACGTTCCTGTTTAAATTTTATTGTGCTTTTAAGCTTCTATATTCATAATCCGACTTATTGTAGTTAAAAATTGAATTTATGCCTAGCAATTGATATTTTAGTAGGTTGCAGTGTATTTTTAACATGATCCGTGTCAAATAAAAAAATACATTGTTGTTTTAAATAGTAACATTGTATATGGATCTTATTGTTTAAAAACCATGTATCGTTGTTTTAACAAGCTACGTTTGATGTATAAGTACACTTGTTACTGTTTTACAACTACTATATTAATGATTTTAGTTTCTAATGTGATTTCAGCTGCTTAATATTCTTAATCGTAGTTTTAAGAACATTTGTGGTTTATTTAATAGTACCTGTTTTAGCCTCATGATATAGTTTCAAACAACAAATGTTGCTAAAATGTATGACTGTAGATTTAATACCATCAGTTGTAGATTTAATAACACGCTTTTTACTGTTTTTATGATGTTAGTTGTGGTTTTAGCATATGCTAAGAAATACCTACTTTTATTTTAGATAAATGTAGCTTTAATCAATTGTATATGTGTTTTAACACATTATATTGTGGTTTTAAAGCCACATGTTACAATTTCAAAATGTTACTTCTAAAATGCATATTTGTGGTTTTAATTAGTATATTTATTGTTTTATCACTCTTCGTTGTGGTTTTTATTGTTCATATTACACATTCTAAAACCAACTGAACATGAAAAACACCCCCGGAAGCTATGGTCTTAATTAGGGTTTAGGGTTTAGGACGGAGCCTTGCACCATCCTAAACCCTAAACCCTAATTAAGTTGTATATGTTCATGATTTAGTATGCCTTGTTGTAGTTTTTATGATGTGTGTAATGGATTTAAAATGTATATCATAATTTTTGTGGTATCTATCATTTATCTATCATTTATTGAATGTGTGTTGTGCTAATGTTCTTTTTTTTAGAGTTTTTAGTTGTGTTAATGAATTGTTAATTAATTATTACTAATTACTATTTTAATTATTAATGTTGTGCTTTTAATTTTATATATTGTGGTCTTAACAGAGAATGTTGATGTCAAAATATCATTGAAATGTCTCACTGCTGAAACATGACACGAGTTACTAAAAGTGTATAAAAGGTACTCCAATGAACTTGACTTTCCAGTCACGAAGGGTCCAATAAGATCAAAACGTGTAACAAACAAATTAAAGAGATATACTTCATGTGCTCTCGTTTGACTAATGTGAACATAAAGGGGTGCAAAACGCGCATCAGATTCATATACAACCAAATGACTGAAGAGAAGAGTAATTATAATTATAAAAATGCATGTTACATGTACATTTATTGTCAGAGAAGAGTATATTTATAAAAATGGAGAACAATGGTGCAGGCCCGGCTAAGGCCCAGTGCGGTAAGCCCAACCGCGCAAGGCCTCAGCTTGTTAGGGGCCAGCCCTCAGGCACAATATACAGTCCAATAAAAGAAAAATCAATGTGATCTGCAGTTGGATTGCTGGACAGCAACTGGAGGACTGGAGCTGGCAGCTAGGCCTATGGCCCAATGAAATTAGACTGCAGATCCATTAATTGAAGACAGAAGACGATAGAAGAAGAAAAGAAAAGAACAGACAGGCAACCAAAGGCAACAACAGCTCACAGCTGCATTCATTTCGGATTTTCGGCCGTTCCTTTCTCGATTTCTTCTTACTTCTTCAATCTTCAGCCTAATTCCTCTCCATTTCCATTAAACCATCCATTCAATTCCTTAAATATCGAATAAATCCGTTCAATTTCTCAAATATTGAAGAAAAAATGGCCGTTTTTTGTTCAATTTCCATGTATATAAGGACCCTTCATTCTTCTTCAATCCTTCATCCTAACTTAAGCAATCAAACTCAAACAACATCTAGAAATTATTGTGTTTTATTAGAAATCTGGGTTTGGAAATTTAGGGTTTTTATTTTGGGGATCGATATTGACTCTAAATTTCCACCGGAAAAGGGCCACTGCCGCCTACTGGGGAGCCGCCGGCCGCGGAAACTGACCGAGTGACCGGCATCGACAGTCGTCAGAGGGCCATCTTCGGATTAGTCATGTAATTTTCTTTTGCTTTCTTTCTTTTCTTCTTGCTACTTTGTTTAAATTGTCTTAGTTCTTCTATTCTTATTTTATATATTCAAAATTCTTAATTTTCTCAAGTTATTATAGCCCCAATTAACTCTAGTACTACTTCATTGGTTCTTCTATTTTAAATCTGATAATTGTTGATAGTTTAAATTAACTTCAGAATTAAATCTAGTTTTGATAGTTCTAAAGTTAATTTCCAAATTAAATCTAGTTTTGACAGTTCTAGTTAATTTTAGAGTGTTGATAGTTCTGGAGTTAATTATCAAAACAGATTTAGGAGTTAGTTCTGTTTTAACTAGAATTGGTGATAGTTCTGGAGCTAAACTTGCTCTTGGTGACTAAAATGGGCCTGTCCAGTAGCCTATTAACCCATCTAATTTGTTGATTAGTCAACTTCTATTACTTGATTAGAGAATATTGTTTATATTTTTGTTTAATAAACTAGTTATGCTAGTGTATTTCACTATTTTAGTTTCTGTACATTAAAAATTTATTGGCTAACTCTCAAATTGCTAATCATATTTATGGCAGACTATATTCCGGCTACCGACTTGCTGCATTATTAGTGGTTTAGCTAAATTGGCTTTGTCGTACTGCAGACTAACTTGGCTGCTTGGTGTTGGAAAGGGAAGTTCCTCTACCTTGTTCTTTCTTGAAATTTTACTAGCTAATCTTTTGTTATGGCCCCTAAAAGAAAATATGAATCTGGGTATGAGAAACGTAAAAGAAAAAAAAGAACGGATGAATTAATTCAATCTCAAAAAGGAGCTTTAGATAAATTTGTTATGAAGAGTTGTCACAT
>JAYMSP010001290.1:0-33823 GCA_036897095.1 Plantago elongata
TAGAAGGGAGAACAAATTCGGGCAGTTTGTGTTCTGTTTGGGGAAGAAAGAGATCGAATAGTGGGTGCGATCCGGAACAGAGAAAACTGGTAGAATTTAGTGCTTGATCGAAACCGAATTTCGAAAGCAGGGTGATGATCGATGCGGCTGTTTTTCTGTCGGTGAGAAGAGAACAAAGATCGAGATCATATAATCGATCTGAGGACAAGGAAACGGCAAGGGATCGAAAATCAGCAGAGGAAGAGGAATCGAGATTGCAGGTTGCTGTTTGGGGAAGAAGAGAGAAAAAAGAAGAAGAAGAGCAGGTTGAAGGCAGCAAGCGGTGGAAGAGGGAAGGAAGAAGGTGTCTTTATTGACGTGAGGTCGGGACTTGGCTCTGATACCATGTAAGACTATTGAATAATCAATCGCGTTTATTTATAGAATAATGTAGGTATATATACAAAATATGAAAAACTATGTGTAATCTAATTAGGAATCTAATCTAATTAGGAATTAGAAGAATAATATTAATCTAACTATGACTCTAATAAATATAGATATGTCTAATCTAACTAGTATTACATAGTCTATCATGCATATGGCAATACAAGTGACTCTTCGATTCATGTTATGTACTGATTTTCTGGTATCTAGCTTTTTTTCTTGGTTATGAATTTCCCGCTAGTTATTTACTTTGTCTTCCAGATATCCATAAATAATTCTGCAACTCCAACCCACAGTGTAGAAGGTGATATGAGTAACAGTACTGTTGAGGGTATCTATCGTGGGGATGTAAAATCATCATTTGTGGAGGTCATCTTGAATATACTAGCCCAGAAACTGCTATCCCATTCTGAAGCAGCTAAGTTGTTGACGTGCATGAATGAAATTTAAGGAACTTTTCTGAATGATTTTTTGTGTGCTCCTGGAGTAGAGCTTAGTGGCAAGGCTGGGCTGATAAAGGCTTTTTTGAACAAGTGTTCTAGATGAGAGAGAGCTAGTGTGTATCTTTGTGTGTGGCTGTCATAAGAACGAGAGGTGTTTTTGTACAAGGGTTAGGTCATCTTTGTAGCACTCGTCTCTCATTCCCCGATACAATCATCGGTTGAGGGGCTGAGATTTAGTGTCGGTAGAGAACATTTTGTCTAACACCTGTTGCCCAGTAGTGTTAAATCCTTGTCTTGAGGCTGTAGCCTGTAAGTATACTTTTGTCATTTGATATAACAGTAGATCCATCATATGTGAATTTCACTTCTAGTTTCTCTCATATCCGGCGAGATGGCAATCACCGACTGGCCCGTGGTGCTATTGAAGACTGTGAAGGAACTGCTGTTTTACCCTTTGCATTGTTGTCTGTTTGCTTGTATTGATACTGGATTTGTATCCTTTGTTTGCTCTAATGAATTACCTATTTCAGCTAAAAAACAAAAAAAAAAAACATATATTTCACTTCTTGAAAAAATTAATAAATCATAATTAGCCAAAATTTACTTCCGACAAGTCTACATTATTTCCGATGAGTATTATATCTTCTATGTAAAGCATAAGAAACACACATCGTTTTATTAATCAACTTGTAATCATATGAATCTTCTTCATTCCTATCGCATTTCTATTCTCCACCAGGTTGTATATAGAAAGATTAGATGGTCGAGTAAGTCGATTTTCTCTCATTGTAATATTTATTTATCTCTTTTATATAATCTTCATAAAATTCTCTTCGAATAGTTACTCATAATTCTTTTTTAAAGTTGTTATAAGAGTTGGATATCTACTCCTCCAACATCTACTTAAATTCAGCAAACTAAGCTGTGGTGGACATAGGTGTAGACTTGGACAAGAGGCCCTGTTTGTTATACTGCGGTTATTTCCTCATTGAAATCGAATATTTTATATATAAAAAAATTTTAATTTTAATTTAAAGAGCCACTCAAATTCTATACTAATCGATTCTTAATTTTCATCTGTTTTTGAAATTTGGATGGAGAAGCATCTTCCTTGTGTGCAACCGCCACAAGAGATTTACACACATCTCAACAATTTAAAATGAGTATCCTTATGTCGTTTAATGTTTGACAACATTAACACTATTGATGGTGCTGCGGGTATATTAGCAAAAATCTCATAGATGTTTTCACTTTGGTATCGCACAACATTGTTTTCATGAATATGGGACGGCGTTGTGCGAATACGGTCGGCCAGAACATGTGAATACTCTTTTGTTAATTTTAATATACATTAGAAATTTCCTAAACAATACTTTCATAAACAAATGAGTAAATTCTTTATAATAATAATAAAAATTACACAAAATTTCATAAAAATTACACAAAATGATTAATGACTTATCTGAAGTTACTTTTATTTCAACTAATAATGGACTGTGATCTAAGTGTGAAGTTAATTTTATGTGCCTTTTGTACCTATAATTAATGGTGAATAATTGGTGTTGAGTGATTTTTAATACTCCAACGTTTTGGGTAACTTCTATACGTGTTTGAATATAAATTTTAATATGAAAGTGAATTAAAATAGGAGAATTGTGAGAAAAGTGAAAAGTTGTATGATAGAGAGGAATAAAGTAGAAGAAATATTTTTTGTTTAAATATGAAAAACTTAAAATTGAAACATATCGAAACGGATGTGAGAAGGTGGACTCATGACAAAAGGGACTGCAGGAGTATAATTTTACGGTTAAAGAAATTGTTAACAATGTATATATATGTTGTAAATAAGAATATGCTTTAATAGCATATGACATTCATATTTAGGGGTGGGTATCGGATTAATCCGAACCAATTCAATTCGACTTTTTGAATTTTTTCCGGATTCAGATTAAGAATATTGAATCCGTAATCTAATTCGAAAACTACGGATCGGTTTCGGATTAATCCGAAGCCGAATCGGTTAAATCCTCCATAATCCTATAATTCAAAATTTTACAATATTTTTTTTTTATGTTTCTAAATTCTAACTTTAATTGATATGCCTTGAACCGGGCAAGAAATTAGAAGATTAATAAAATTTAGTATCTAAAATTATTAAATACCAAGTATTACATGTCCGTCTTACAAAAGTCTAAATGATAAACTAGTCAAATTAATATAATAGTAATATATAAGTTCAAAATTCAAATGAATTGTAGTCTTTGTATAAAAGTGGTATGGAAGCGACAATTGTAATGAGGGTTAATTTATGAGCATTGAATTATATTTTTGCGTAGAATTTTTGCTTTTTTTTTTATTAATTTTTTATAAAAAAATATATATATATATATATATATATATATATATTGGATTGAATCGGATAATCCGCAAGTTTACGGATCGGATCACCAAAATTCAAAATGTTAAAAATCTCAATCTGAAACCCGATTTAAAATATTAAGATCGGATTGGTTCGAACCGAATTATCAAATTTTCCCACTGAATTTTTATATCGAAGTAATATTACGGAGAAACATCTTTATCAGAATATGTTTGCTTGTCTATCCATGTTAACGAAGACAAATAAAAAAATTGGTTGTATCGTTATATCCTATATATATGTCGCAATATTTCATGCTCCATAAATTAATTAACTACTACACTACAACTGACATATTTTTCTTGAGCATCAGCAATGTTTCTCCTATCATTTCTCATTTTGCTGACAACATTTTTAGTTTACTTACATACTTCAATAACTTGTAAGTCTTATCCTCCAGGACCTAATTGTTTCCAATTTTTGTACAACATCAACCAATTTGGCAGAGAACCTCATGTTGCCTTCAAGAAGCTGGCTAAATCTTATGGTCCCTTAATGTCCGTACAACTAGGTGGCCAACTTTTGGTGGTCGCATCGTCACCGGCTACAGCTAAAAAAATTCTCAAAACCAACGATAACATTTGTTCCGGGAGGTATGCATGCAAGATCAATGTTAAATATATATTTTATTATTACAAATTAATTTTGATCATTGTCAAACTTTACACTGATTTTGATCTTACCACAAAATCTCAAAAGAAGAGAACTGTTTGAGAATGGGTGGAGCATATACAAGAGAGTTTTTCGATATATGGACGAACAATGATAATGTATTTGAAGATATATGTGTTGCTTGAGGAGTAAAGTATATCATCTTTTTGATTTCACATTAATGAAGGTACATGCCGGCTGTATACTATGCTATTCCAAGTGTTACAAAATCCTCCATGACCATGTCAAGGGAATGCAATAGTACGTGGAAATTTCTCCGGATGATTAGTCAAAACAACATATTCTCAACAAAAGCCGTGGATATGAAAGTTGAAATAAGGAAGGATAAGGTTGCGGAAATGATGTTGTATTTGGTGGAGAGACAAGGTCAAGTGGTAAAGCTTGATGATATTGTAAGTGCAACGGTAACAAATATCGTGACAAATGTTTTAGCGACGAAAGATTTATTCGACTTGAAAGGAGAGGAAAATGAGAGCGTTAAGAAAGTGAAGGCTTTGGTGAATGAAATCGTGGAGACTGTTGCACGTCCTAGTTTAAGCGATCTATTTCCACAGTTGAGACGTGTGGATTTTTGGAGTAAACGAGATGCTATGGTTTTGCATGCCAAAGTTGTGTATGTTTGGAAAGATATAATACAGGTTCGTTCAATTGCACATGTTTTGTTCTTTTTTATTTATTAAACAAAAGACATCTATTTTTACAATTAACATAAATAATTATCTGAATAATATAGGTTCGCAGGTTGACACGTGAAATTAGAGGTGTTAATCAATCAACTGGAGATTTCTTGGATGTGTTGTTGGACAATGCATTTTTGGACGATCAAATTAGCATGCTCTTCACGGTTTGAACATTCATATACTTGTTTATTTTCTTATTTTCTAGGCAATACATGTTTGAAACTCGTTTGAAATTAATATTTTATGCCCTCGTTTGAAACTCAACTTTCTATTTCTTTTCCATTTATATTTGTATAATCTCTAGTTTCATACCTTAAATATTTATTAAAAAAAAGACTATCTTCTAATCTATTCACTGTCTGTTATACTTTATTTACTCTATTATTTCATATTTAAGTACTGTGAATTTAAATGAGTCTTCCATTTTTTCTTGGTTTGATTGCAATTTTAGTTTAGGTGTACTATTACCAATTATAAATGAATGAAACTCAAATAAAATCTCCCCTTCCTCTCCTAGGTACAACTTTTCACAACATTTAAGTATTAAATTTTAAGTCTATCCCAAAAATAGCTTTTTACAACTCAATTAAAATTTATTTATTATTCATTAATTAAAACTCAGTTGAATTTGTTCAATTAAAGTTATGTGACAAACAATATATGCTTTCAAAATTACTCTAGTACTTATATGTGATATGATCTTAATACTTGTAACCAGTTTCGTAGGATGTTTAAGTTTGGGAGATTTGCTACACCAAATCAATTGGGTATTATTATAATTAATTATGATTTTGAAAAATTAAAAAAAAATAGAATAATGATCAATCATTAACACAAACGGTAACACAAAATGTCACCACCTTAAATGTCAAAATACAATTACAAAAACATTCATTCTCCAAATCATAAATTGTAATTTTTGGTAAATTTTAAGTATGTTATATTGAAGATGGATCAACTGATATTATATATTCCATCTTCATGCACTAAATAGAACACAATTCTTAACTAACTAAAGAAGTACATTCCCTTGCAGGAATTATTGATTGCTGGAACAGATTCAACATTCATAACAGTGATATGGTTGATGGTGGAGTTGATAAGAAATCCAAAAATCTTGGTTAGAGTTCGAGCTGAAATTGCTCCTACCCTGAACGACAACACAATGAACGAGTCTAATCTATCCGGATGTGAGTACTTGCATGCCTGCATAAAGGAAACATTAAGACTTCACATTCCAGGACCTTTTCTGGTACCACATCGTGCAATTGAGAAATGTAAAGTTGATGACTATGTGATCCCAAAAGATAGTTTGATCCTGATTAATGCATGGGCTATACAAATGGACTCGAACAACTGGAGAGACGCTTCAACCTTTAGTCCCGAAAGGTTTTTGGATTCAAAAGTCGATTACAGAGGAACACATTTTGAATATATACCTTTCAGTGCAGGGCATCGAATGTGTCCTGGATTCAATATGGGTTTCAGAAATATTCAGATGATGGTCGCGTATTTGGTGCATTACTTCGATTGGAGTTTGCCAAACCACAAAGATTTAACTACACTTGATACCAAGACTAAATTTGGCACCACACTTAAGAGGGAAGAGTCGTTGTATTTGATTCCAACACAAAGGGCAAAATATGTTGGCATGTAAACAAACAAGAGGAGACCTTCTCCTAGTTTCAAATATTACTTATGCTATGTCGTTTTACCTCTGTGTAACTCAACTTAGTCTGGCCTACTGAACAAATTGTCCTCATCATAAATTGTTGATACCAAATTCTAACCTGTCAACAATGTGACACAACTACACTTGCAGTTGTACTAATTGTTGATGATCATGTTATCTAAGTCGTTGAAAAAATGTTGTTTGAAATCCAATGTAGTGGATTAATTCTCACAAATGCGTGGTATTGTTAGTGGACCACAATGCATTTGATAAATAAGACTAACTGAGTCGTTAAAATATTGACTCATAATACTCTTAGCTTATACATCTCAATTATGTCCCACACAGATATGGTGGATACAGGCGGTGGTTGGAGACATAGGTGTGTTGTAGACGGTGACAGGAAGCCAAGCTTATATGCCTCTTCTTTATGTTTGTTGTTCGTCATGAATAAAAATTATAAATTTTCTTTTTTTTAATAAATTGGGATATAGATATCCTGGTTCAGTGTATTTTTTTACACCGAAGCAATGCAAGTATGCAAACGTAAATCGTCCATATCGCAGCACGGGAGAATTAGGCTACTAGAAAGCTACCAGAGCTGATAAAGTGATAACATATGATGACAATATAATTAGACATAAGAAGTCATTAGTCTTCTATAAAGGTGATCATAGGCCTGTTAGGGGTAAGACTAACTGGATCATGCATGAATTTAGGACTACAAGTCCACCCCAAGAAAAGATTTCAATTGTTGATGAGGGTATGTAATATATATGTTCCTATCTTCGCTCTTTACTCATTTTATAGAAATTTGAATTAAACTAAATTAAATAGTTTCTGATTGATTATGTTAATGTATTTTACAACTTGATTGGGTATTGTGTCGACTCTTTTATAAAGTTCCTCATATGGGGAGTAGAAACTATTGGATTTTTCGGGAAAATAACCGCTAAGATAACGCAGCGAAAAGTTAAAATTTTCACTAACAATGAATAAATGACAAGCTATACATATAATTATAATTGCGAAACATATAAATCGAAAGCTTACTTGTCGCACTAGCTTTCCTAATAACAAATTTAAAGCCTTAAATCTCTTCTATGAATTTGCTACGGCGACATATTAACCTTTCTTGATCTATATACATCAAACAACGAAACCCTAGATCTGGTTGTTTGTATAAGCGGTCGACCTTAGTTGATCCACAACAATTGAGCACCAAAAGCACTCGAGCACAGCCTAGTGTATTGTTGGATTCTCCTTCGAAGAATTGCTAGGATATTCTTCTCGGAGAGTTCTTTACTTCTTCTCAACTATTAAGAAGAACGAATGAATTTGTGTTGTAACTTCGATTATGTCTTCCAAGAGAGCAAGTATGAAGTATGTTCTCAAATTAATTCTTTATTGTCTTTATGAAGGTTTACCCTTCTATTTATAGAGGCCAAACTTAGAGAGCAAGTAATATGGGAGGAGTTTGATAGAAGCAACAAAGGATTAGTGGCCAAGGTATCGACAAGAGTATTGGCCAAGCTAACGAGAAGAGTAGTCGCTAAGCTAGAAAGACGAGTGGGGATTAAGATTCACAAAATCCCACTCTACTATAAAAGTCGGGACACTTATCAAACACGCATCTTGCTTCTTCGACATGTGCTCAATGCTCAATTTCAACTCAATCATTTGGTCCTCGATTTTGGACTTTAAATCATATTCGATCCAAAATCATTCACATATAAATAATGAATTAATTCCAAATAAATTCAATTCAATTGAACTTAATTAAATATTTCTATCAAATAGAAATCTTTCATAATATAAATTAAATATTCATAATCCAATTAGATATTTAAGTAAATTAAATGTTCAATCTAATCAACATTCAATTAATTCCAACATACGATTGATGCAACAATTGTTATATTGTATGACCCTTAGGGCCTTATGTATAGCAAGCACTAATCAAATCAAGGTCCGAACGAACTTCTAGACGATTTACTGGACACTCTTGATACATAAGGACGTTTGTGAGGACTTATACAAACTCCCTGAAATGTAGATCTAATGATGATACGGTCCCTTCATTCACGAATACTCGATTAAGCCTAGAACTTGATATTGTGTCTGTTCTAATAACTTGATCAATATCTCGCAATCGTATTAGTTGATCCTTGACATGTTCGAATACATGTCTGATGCACTGGCCAGTGACTAACGATCAATTAAATATGAGAAGTAGAGTATTCTCTCTAATTCTATTACGAGGAATGAATCCTATCTTGGCTAAACTACGACTTCCATATGCTCCATGATGTACCCAGCGCACGCCATATCTACCCCCTCAGGAGTGCAAGCGTTGGTCGTGACCAAAGTACATCACTTCACACACGAAGTCATATTGACCTCAAGTCGAAGGACTATTACATCACCCTACATGTCGATACTTCCATAGACACATAAATAGAATAAACCAAATGGTTTCTCGGTAGGGTATACCGATACTCTCTAAAGTGTCCATGTGTCCATCATGAATAACCGAGTTTTTCGTAGTTTTGAGAACCACTACATACATCTAAGGATATGATGCAAACCACATGCCAATCTTCAATATCTAAAGGATATTATGCATCATCGATATCCCATTCTCGATGATTATTGATTGAGTCGATCTAAGAGCTTATGTTATATCACTCAAGATCTCACATTCTTAATGACAACATTAAACTCATTGGAACATGTGTATAAATGGATGCAGACAAACATGCAATAGACATTTAAACACTGTAATGCTAATAAATTTACATGTCCATATATATACATTATAAATTACATATAAACATTATATGCAAATACTGAATGCGAATAAGTATATTTGTCCCCAATATGATTGTCTCTAGGACATATATAACTTCAGAAATAATGCACCTGGTGTTCAAGAGGTGAACAAAATTGATGAAAATTCGCCTTCTTAGAAGGTGATGCGAACCACAATGTTGATGGTATAGGTGCTCATGTTGTTGATAATCTTCAGCATCTCGTTCAAAACAACTATATGGGTGATGTTGTTGTTGCTGCTCATCGCCCTTTCGTTGTTCATAATAATTACATGTGATTTGATGTTGCTAATACTTATCGTCCTCACATGGGTGTTGCTAATCATCATCGTTATTTCATCAATAATAATAATTAGACAATCTACACTATTCATTCCACCTTTGAGAATGGATCCCAGTCAGTCCTTCAGCCACGGTGGACGATCAGAAATCTACAATTGAATTAGTGTTCAATTTTGGGGGAGGGGCACCAGCGACCTGCAAGGCAACAAGAGCAAACCTAGAGATGCGAGGTTCCATGGTGAAACCAGTGTGGTGCCGACCGAAGGGACTCCGACGCTGAAGTCAGTAAACTAGAAGTTGTAAGAATTGAAGGAGATGAAGAGGAGGATGATGAGAGTTGACTTATCATATTGAGTGGATCGATTTGACAATGAGTGGACGAGCACTAGTGATATGGCTAATTGAGATCGTCTGAGGGAGCTAGTTGGTAGTCTGGATGATGGTGAAAGGTGATGGAGGGCGATGGATGGTGATGGTGGATGGACATGAGTGAGGACGTAGAAGGTTGATGGCGATGGTGGTTAAAGGTGGATGATGTTTTAGATGAAGGTCGTTCAAGGTGAAAGGAGATGGAAGAAGGTTGATCAGAGAGCTTCAGAGTGTTGGAGGCTCTCATAGCTTGCTAGGGTTTATTCAGTGAGTATTCTATGATCCTAACCTTCTTCTTCCCACTCCTATATAGAGACCCTTCCCTCCAACCGTTGAAGTCCTTCATACACACTTCGCCACTATTAACGATGTGGCGGTTGGAGTCATTTAAATGGAGTTGGACTCCTTCTCAGTTGGTCAGAGGGAACATCTTTAGTGGAGTTTGTTCCGCGAAGTTGTCTAACCATCCATCTCGAGGGTCAACTAGTTCCATCAACATAGTAAGAGTGTTGACCTGTGGACTTGATTGAGTGACCATGTGGATAGCTCTCGTTAATTAGCTTGATGGTTGGAAAGGTTACTCGAACTAGATAGGTTGGAAGGAAACAAGTCGGATGGTCTTCGGAGTTGGCTTCATTGGCTAGGTGAGCTTACTAGCATTCAACTCGTCGATGAGTCAGATGGCTGACAAACAGAATTGAGTTAGGTAGCTCGCTCAATTGGCTTAGTTAGGTTAGCCATTCGACCTTTGATACTCGATTTGATCGCTATATCAGGCTAGACTTATTGATGGATCGTGGATTGGGCCTGATCACCACTAAATGGGTCGTAAACGAGGCATTATCATGTAGTGTTTGGACTAAATTTTAAAACTGGACTAAGATACGAATTTTCGCCAATTATCCACACCTATAACTCATTTGGTAATTTGATACAACAATGACCGGGGTTGTTATTTTTTATTTCACAACACCAAGGATGATGATGAACTTAGTGCTGAACTGGATTCATTTACTCTTTTAGAGATGCAAGATTTAGGACTCAATAACATAGATTATATTCCTCCGCCACCAGCCTTTGATGATCCCAAAGATCCAAGCCATTGAATATGAAACAACTACCGGCCTCATGACCTTAGTCCGCATCCGTTGAATAAATATAAAACTGACGACCACAGGACCTTGGTCCCTATCGCTGAACATGAACATGAACATAACTGTGCCACAAATACCAGGATACTCCCCTACAAGCCCCTTAACTTATCTTTAACTGGTTGAACTTTCTTGACTTAAATCTTATCAACATGAATGTATCCTCTTAAACTCTAAACTTATAAATGAACTATAGTGTGTGTATATAGGTCATATAAGTAACTTCATGCCATGGTTCATATTCTGAGATTAGAACTCAAAACTCATATATGCAATAGATTAAGTATGTGGGAACACTTGATAATTAACTAAACTCACCATGTTTCATTAGAAGCAACATGCAATCAATAAACATACAAAATCATGCATCATGTAATCAAAGTTCGGACCAAATTGCAACAACATAAGATCGTAGCAGCATGATTCTAAGCACAACAAGGTACTATTATATAAGGCATCAAGCACACAAACATTGACTTCCACCAGATTCCTTATTCATTCTATATCACCCTAGTTACCAAAGTAACCATAATTGCTTTAACTTGGACTGTACCGGACTGATTGGTATAGAATTTGAATGGACGTTTGGATGGATTTTGGTGAAATTATGTTTGAAATGAAATTGAAATGGGGGTATTTGAAGTGTATTTTAAGACAAATTATTGTTCATCGAGCCAAATGGACGATTACAATTGTTTCCTAAACAGCCCATAGTGTTAGGTAAAAAAGAAGCATAAATTGTAATTCAACAATCAACCATATAAAGGTGCACAAACCCTAACCGAACTTGCAAACATATATCATAGCATGGATAACAAAATTAAATAAATGTGGATGCAAGTCCTAGGGTAACTTTCCTTGAATGTTGCAATCGGAATGAACAAGACGGACCCAACACACCAACATTTGATGCACTAGAGCAAAGAAGGGATTTGATGAAATAGTAGAGAAATTTGACAAATAAATGATACTGGAGGAGATAGTTAGAAGAAGAGCAGCCATGGAATGGTGTTAATGATGGTGTGAGGTTAACCTATTGGTTTCAGTAACTATAGCATATAACTGCAATTGCTTTAATGCATAGATGGGCAATTAACTTGGCTTAGTGACACAATACGGGCTAGACTTTGCAAGAATATGGACTGGGCTTAGAAAGGATTAAAATCGGGCTAAAAATCCACGCTACGAACTCTACTTTAATGCTCGATTTTTGCTAAAACGCCTTGATTCGAATTATAAATTTCTGGATTGTTACAGATTGTCACTCATATAATCAAAGAAATTGAAGTAATGGTGTAAATAATGGGGTTAAATGGATAAACCCTATCTTTTCATATAATTAAATAATTAGTTACTTTTGTTTTTTAAATATACCATTTAAAAGAAAATTATTATTCTCCTTAATTTAATTATTCAATTTACAAGAAATATTTTATTAGATAGGTAAATTGGACATTGCACAAAGAAGTCAACATTTTATCTGAAAATGGACCTCAACGTAAATTATAAATTGATAGGGACCAAAGTGTTTTACATAGTTGTAGGGACCCAAGTATTTTACATAGTTGTATGTAAATTTCCCTTCAAATATAATATCATATTTACTCCTTAACTTATATCTTAGTAGCTGAAATTTCTGCTTTGATTTTTTTCATTGTTTTCGACCTCTCATGTTAAATAGGGAACTTCAACTCTATTATGCCAAATTATTATAATGATTTCGTATGGAAGATGTGACCCCCAAACATTTAATTTTTCCCTAAAATTCTTCGATAATGAACTTGGAATACAATTTGATATCGAAGACAACATAAGTAAAAGATTAGTGGAACTCCCAAATTGTAAAAGCTCGGAAGATTGAAGAATGAAATTATGTTATTAAACCTCTACCGGTAGGTAGGCCGATCGATATCGGGTTTTAAAACATAAAGATGGTACGAGAGGTGCAAAGACGAAATGACCCCTCACTTTTGGTCTTCTTCTCAGATAGCTCACTACTTGAGTAAACAACAAATTTGTCCACATTCGATCCCCACACTCTCTGTCCCCTCTTCTGCAAAAATGCAATTGGCGTGAGTGAAACAAGCAGTGAGAAAATCATCAATTCCAGTGCCGCTTATTTCACTGTTGTTTACAATGTCCGGTAAAGGAAAGGAGAAGGTCACGGATAAGGGAAAGCGGAAATGGAGTGAGGATGATGACAAGGCCGCCGGTGGAAAGCGGAAAACTCGGGGTGTGCTTCAGTTTTTCGATGACGCTGCTTACCAGGTTGACGACGATAACTTCTCCAGCGACGATTCCATGTTTGACGCACAAGGTAAACCAGATTCACACCAATTTTACTTTACTCCTGCATTTTGTACGATACCTTAGGGTTCTTATTGCTGTACTATTATTGTTAGGCCTTTCCAAGTCATCTGTGAGGGTTTTTAGGTTTTCGATTTGCATTTTTGACCTGTTAATCCCTTATTGTTTCGTGTTGTTTGATTGCATGTGGTTTTTGGGATGTGTAGTGCTAATGCATAGATGATTGGCATTTTCACTGATACTTTGTGTTTTTATATCATTTCTAGGTTTTTTTTTTTTTTTACATTGAGGTTTTGTACTATCATGTTAATATGCAAATGTTATAATAAAATTGATTTCTATGTTTTTCGAAATGAGCAAGGGCCTTTTGCTAAAGGAGAAGTAAGTATCTCACACTGCCTTGAGATGATATATGGCTTGGATGCGTTACCAGATCTAGTTGAGAGATTAGTGTGTATGTTATAACCTGAATAAATTGTTTCTCTTATTTTCTTTTTCTATATCTACTTGAAACAGACTATGCGGAAGATGACTATGCTTCTGAACTCAAATCCAAAGATGAACCTAGGAAGGTTCCAGATCTTCAGTTTGTTCCGAAAGAGGAGGAGATGAGCGAGGAAGAAATCGAAAGGATTCTTGAACAGAGATACAAACCTGGAGCTGGTTTTGTCACTTATGCTGAAGATGGTTATGAGAATAAAAGATCCGTTGGAGGTGACACGTATGCTCCATCTGCCAAGGATCCAGCAATATGGAAGGTCAAATGCACGGTAGATTTCTAAACTCAATAAAAGGTTCAAGTACCTTAGTTTTTTGTTAAGGTTTTTTTTTTTTTTTTAAACTCTCTCTTAATTGCACTGTTTGTTTAATGCACCAATTTCAACTGTAGGTTGGACGTGAGAGGTATTCAGCTTTCTGTCTCATGCAAAAATATGTAGAAATGGAGTTGTTGAGGACGAAGCTGCCAATAATATCTGCATTTTCACCAGATTACGTGAAGGGTTATATCTTCATTGAAGCTGATAAGCAGAATGATGTATATGATGTAATATTCTTGCCATATCCTTGCTTTATAATTTTGTTTTGTTGGGTAATTGGAAAATCATTTGCGACAAACATGTCTGCATGTATCTTTACGATCTGTCACTAGTGTACCTAGGTGTGTGTATGTATAGTTACTCCATTGCTTCTCTGTCTGATTTCGTTCTGAACCATGGAATTTCAGGCATGCAAAGGGATTAACACAATATATGCAAGTAAAGTGACACTTATTCCGAGCAAAGATTTTTCCCGTTTACTGTCTGTTAGAAACAAAAGCTCTGGAATTTCAAAGGATATGTGGGCGCGTGTAAAGAATGGAACATACAAGGGTGATCTTGCGCTGGTATGATATCCTGAACTTCATCTTAATTACCCTCGAGATTGAGGTGTACGGTTTTCCATCTTAGGTATGTGTACAGTAATCTTTGAATAAATCTTAATTGCTAATCTTGTCAAGTGATCTAATGCTACTAACAGGTTGCAGCAGTCAATGATGAGCGGAAAAAAGTCACTGTAAAACTGATTCCAAGGATTGATTTAAAAGCAATGGCTCAAAAATTTGTAAGGCCTTACCTCCACATGTCTTTTCTATGTGTACTCTGTGTCTAAGCTAGGCTTTTAATTTTCCTTCATTAGTAACCAAGAATTATGGATGTCAATATGGGGTTACTGTAAATTGTAGATCGCATTCAAAGTGCACTTTATGGTTTTGATCAACTAGTAGAAGCCAACTATTATTATTTATATGGATCGATGTGTCTATCTATGATAAATAAGTTCAAATTCCCAACAAACTTGACCAATCACATGTAATTAACATAAAACTATATGATTTATCAAAACTTGGAAATAGTTGGCTGGAAAGCATTTTCATGCAGTATTTTTTATGTACTATGTTTGAAATGTGTTGGATTGGAGCTTAGGTTAATATTTGTGTGAAGCTGTGAAGTGCTAATAAGAAGCCAAGCTATATGAAGCATGATGGAAGTGGGTCACCCGTTATCCTATGTCTATAGTTATAGAATTTAGAAAGAACATTTGCAATCTACTCCAATGCGTTTGACAGAATTCATCCCAAATTTTGTATCTACTTCTATTTTTAGTATATCTTCTATCTGACATGGACTTCAGCATGGAGTAAGTGATACTGTGATAGTGCATCAATGTTACATATTGCATCAATTTGCTAGAACAAATGATGTTACTTTCAATGTTACTCATTACTTTCCTCTGTTTTTGGTTGTTTGAGCCCCTCATGATTCTTCATCTGACAGTGGAATGTAGTCCAACTCACATTGTGGTTTGGCATGCACATTACTTGAGGCATATTTGATTGTAAATCCAGAGTCCTGCACAATTGTTGAAAGCTTATGCTAGTCAATTTATTTTTATTTTACTTGTTTATTTCTTTACCGATTAATAATCTGTAGGGTGGAGGAGTTGCTTCTAAAAGGATCATTCCGCCGCAGAGATTAATCAGCCCTAGTGAGCTCGAGTAATTTCATCTACTCATCTTTTCATGATTTAAATACATATTTTCGATTTAAATGAGACATGCTTTGTACCCTCTCTGTAGTGAGTTCCGCCCTCTTATCCATTGTCGGAGAGACCGTGATACTAACGAAATGTTTGAGATCCTCGATGGTATCATGTTGAAAGACGGTTATGTGTACAAAAAAGTATCTATTGATTCGTTGAGCTTTTGGGGTGTGGTACCTACTGAAGATGAGCTACTGAAGTTCGAGCCTGCAAAGAAGGATGATGCGACTGATGTACAGTGGCTTTCCCAACTCTTTGGTGAAAAGAAGAAAGGACAAATTGAAAAATTTAAGCCGGACAAAGGAAGTGGGAAATCAGAGGGCTCTACTAGCAGTAGCATGGGAAATAACTTTGAAGTGCATGATCTTGTTTTTTTTGGGTACACCTCTGGTTACTATACTATCATAATTTTTAATAGAATTACATGCTAACATTCTTAATTCTGTTGCAGTCGGAAGGATTTTGGCGTGGTTATTGGATTAGAAAAGGATGACAGTGTGAAGGTATATACGTTCCTGAATGACTAATTTTGTATATATCAATTCCCTCTTTCCCTCTACCTCCTCCATTTCTGTTCTATGCATGAATTAATGTGTCTCCTGGTGTTTTCCCCTTCATTTGGCTCTTCGTTTGTTTCAGATAGTTAAAGAAGGCTCAGATGGATCATCAATTGTAACTGTCAAGCAGAGTGACTTGAAACGTGCATCATTTGATAAAAAGTTATTCTCGGTGTCAGATCAGCATTCCAATATTATATCAATCAATGACATTGTCCGGATTTTAGATGGACCATTGAAGGTCTGTCTCAAATTTATACTATAAATCTTCAGATATTTATATTTGTTGGATTGAGAACATTTAAACTGTGTTGATTTTGCAGGACAGGGAGGGGGTTGTCAAAAAAATCTATAAAGGGATACTATTTTTATGTGATGGCAGTGTGCAGGAAAATAATGGTTATGTCTCCGTTAAAGCACAGTTGTGTGAGAAAGTAAATCTTTCTGGCAAGGAGTCGCATGAGAAGGTTTGCTTGTTAATAATTGACAAAGCAGCTCGTAGTTAAACTATTTTCACTATCCAGCGCATTCCACTTACTCCTGGCATTCGTAACATTGTATCAGGGTGGTGGTGAGTCAGGACCATCTGGTTTTGCAGATATGTTATCCCCAAAATCTCCTTTATGTCCTGAAAAATCATATCCGGAGAGGGATAATGAGAGTAGCTGTATGTCTCTTACTCAGTTCAGTTCATTATTAACATATGGATTTGTAATTGTTAGTACTCATCAAATGTCATTTCAGTTCAACGTGAGGAAGATGGGATGTTCTCAGTTGGTCAGTCATTAAGAATCCGAGTGGGCCCCTTGAAGGGGTATCGTTGTAAAGTATTGGCTATTCGCCGGACTGATGTTACAGTAAAGTTGGATTCTCAGCAAAAGATTCTTACAGGTTTATTCTCTAGAATCTTGTTCGTGCTTGTTGTACAGGAAAGTTTGTTCTAAAAGTATCTCTTCTTTGTTGTAGTGAAATCGGAGCATCTATCCGAAGTTCGTGGAAGGAATTCTGCTTTTTCTCAGGGGTAACAAATTATTATTGTTCAGTTCATTATTGTTGTTGTTGTTGTTTGTTGCACAAGGTTTTGCAGCATACAGTTTATGTTTAATGTAAACAGCAGTCCTATTTTGTTCAGGAAAACACTTGGTATGTTAACTATAATACCTATATTAACAATATATATCTTGTTGCTTACCAAAAACACTAATGTTTTTAAGTAAATCACATAACGCTCTCGGTAGTAATTATGATGTTTGTCTTAATTTGTATTTCTAGTTGTCATGGCTGTTGTCATAGTCGAGTTAACATGGATTGAATAACCGTTTTGATGGTTTCTTTTTTCTTCACTTTGGATGTTCCACAGGGAGGAAAGTGGGTCTATGAAACCATTTGGATTCCTTGCATCAGAAGACGGTGCAAGTGGTAAGTGGAATCAATTTTCTCGGCATCTTTGTAAATCTTTTCTTGCTTGTTCTCCATCCTGTTGCTGTTTTTTTCCCACTGTATCGAAACACTTACTTTTTCTATAGATTGGACTAGTGAGGCTGCATTGCCTAACGAGGCCTCTAATTGGAATGCAGTTGGTTCCGCTCAAAGGTTAATCTCAATGCTTCCCAATTTATGTTGTGTTCTTGAAACATTGGTTCAGTTACCTAATTAGCACAATGTGTCCAATTGCTGTTAAAATATATCTGGTTGAGTCTATACGATTTCTGTCCTATTCGACTTGCAGAAATATGCTTGATTGTATAATTATGAGTTATGACGATATCAGATTGTTAAGATCTTTGTTGGTTAAATATGCTGGCACCACAAGAAATTAGTTCATTTAAATCATGAAGTGAATGTAACATATTGATTAATTTGATCCCTAATTTTGTTAACTCTGAGTTCTCCAGAATCCTATCTTATTTACTAAGGTTTCCTTTATTTGCAGGACTTCTGCCGTTGAGTCATCAAACTCATGGGTGAGTTGTAGTGTGCATTCAACTTTTTATATGGCAGCAATTCCATGTGATTTAGTTTAATATAATCGATTGTTAAAAAAAATAGAATTTTCCTGTGTAATTATATTTTTTGTTTTGTTTGTTTAATTCGACAGCTTCCAAAGCCACCTGGTTCTGCTGACCGTGTCGATAATAGTGCCACGGAAGGTAATTCTGATGCTTGGATTTTACAATTAAGTTTAGTTCCAGTAGTTACCTGAGTGCCTGAGGCCTCGATTATTAATTAACACACTTTGATGGAGGCATCTTGGCAAACACTGTCTGGGTAATTTGAATTGGCCAATGTGGCAAAACACGGAAGAAAGACGGAACTAACTGGAACCATCATTGGTTTTCAGAGGCCTTCTGGAAGTCCCAATTTGCCAAGCCAAAAAGGATTGCAATAACACAAACAGTATATCAATCCACAAAAAATTTCCTTCTCTTTTCTTTTCAGGAGCCAAATGAAGTTACATTATTTGTGACGGAGATAATTATACTGGACATCTAATGCTGTTTATTTTATTCTTTATTGGCACTACCCTTATATGTGCCCCATTTATAGCTTGGGCAGTGTTCTTACGATGTGTTCTGCTTCAGGCGGATGAGATGGTGTATCAAAGTTACCATCAATTAATTGGACATTTTTAAGCTACCGTATTTTTTTTTTCTGCTTGAAAATCTGGGTTGAACTTAAGGGGGCCTCCCAGTTATCTCCATAGCATAGTATATCTCTTGTTCATGCATGTATCAAGATACTGAAATAAAACAATTGATCACCCTACCATCGCTGTGGTGTTCTATTGAACTTGCGCACTCTTGTGCCATAAGTTATCAAAAGTCAAATCATCGGTGTTTTGGTTATTTTCTTCTAATTTGGTTTCAGATTAATATTGCTCAGCTCCATGTCATATTATTTTCTGTTCTTGCTGTCTATGTGACCATGTAAATTACTTACATTGAATGCTTGTTCTTATAGGCACTGGTTGGCAGATTAAAGCTTCAGAGGAAAGTTCATCTTGGGGCGCAGCTACAGCTGAAGCCAAGCAAGACAATGTTCCTGAACCTGCTTGGGGAACCAGTAATGGGTGGAACCAAAATGCTTCATCTAAAGCTGATACAATTAAAGATAATTCCTGGGGAGCTGCAGCAAATAAGTGGGGCAGTGGTGGTGATGCTTCTGGAAGCAAATCAGAGAACTGCACGGCCGAGGCAAGTTGGGGCAAACAGATGGAGACCCAATCTGAAGGGAATGCAGACAATGCATCGAAAAGCTGGGACACTAAAACAACCACTGAAGGTGCTGTTAGTGGATCTCAATGGAATACAGAGAGTGATAAGCCTGCTTGGAGCAAGCAAGATTCTGGCTCCTCATGGGGTAAACCAGCTGAGAAATCTGATGTAGAGAAAGAAACTGGAAAAAATGATGGGTGGGGTTCCACAAAATCTAACAGGGATAATTCAGTGAGTGGTTGGAATGTTTCAAAAGGTTCTGAAAATATCAAGTCATCTGGTTGGGGTGAAGCCTCTAGTGGAAATGGAGAGTCTGGTAATGATGGGGGTAATTGGAGCACTGGGGGTAACTGGAAATCAGCTTCTGAGGGGAAAACATCTGATTGGAACTCTGGCGGAAAGAAGGGGGACAGTGGTTCCTGGAAGGATGGTGGATCATCAACTGGATGGGGGCAGACCAACTGGGGTGGGAGTGGACCAAGTGATGCTGGTGGGAACCGAGAATCTGCATGGAGCAGCAAAAGTAATTGGACTGTAGGGGGTGGGGACCGTGGTGGAAGAAGCGATCGTGGTGGCTTCCAAGGTGGCAGAGGGGGATCTGGCTGCTTCAAGTGTGGCGAGGAGGGCCACATGTCACGAGAATGTCCCCAGGGCGGTGGAGGTGGTGGAAGGGGTGGCTCTGGCTGTTTCAAATGTGGCGAGGAGGGTCACATGTCACGAGAATGTCCCCAGGGCGGTGGAGGTGGTGGAAGGGGTGGCTCTGGCTGCTTCAAGTGTGGTGAGCAGGGACATATGTCAAGAGAATGTCCCCAGGGCGGTGGAGGTGGCGGAAAGGGTGGTTCTGTCTGCTTCAAGTGTGGTGAGGAAGGCCATATGTCACGAGAATGTCCGCAGGGCCGAGGAGGTGGTGGAAGGGGCGGCTCTGGCTGCTTCAAGTGTGGTGAGGAAGGCCATATGGCGCGTGACTGTACCCAAGGTGGCGGAGGTGGTGGAGGGTATGGAAGTGGTGCTGGCGGGAGGTCTGGAGGAGGCGGCAACTGCTACAAGTGTGGTGAAGGGGGTCATTTTGCTCGTGAATGCCCCACAGCCTGAGCTTCTCTTTGTTGTTTTTGGCTTTTGAAAGCGTTATCTCGGGTAAGTCTTATGGATCTCTTGTTGAATGGGGCCTTTCTTTACTTTCATTTGGTTATGGTTAAAAAAAACCCCAAATAGTTTAATTTTATCTTGGATATGGTGTCATCTTGTTTTTGTTTGTCCATGAGCTTGGCCAGTCACTGTTTCGATTAGGTATATGTTAAAATAAGAAGGTTTTGCTGATGATTTCTTTTACCTATAGGTACATTTTAATTGATCATGGTCATTGGTGAGTGGAGTATTAGTTTGGGTCACATCTAAAAGGATAAAAATGGTTTCTAGGGTTGGCAAATGACAGTTTTTTGAGTTTATTGGGGTTCCGGCGCATTCAATGGGTTTTAAATGCTTGTATACTGCATAAACATATTTGTTAGTTTTACAAGTAGTGCATCTGTTTGACCTGAATTTTTTTATTGTTGGTTATTTTGTTTTTTCTAGTATAAACTTTTAGGAGTTTACCCGATACCTCATGCAAAATTAAGCTTGTATTTTTCTGCTAGAAATGTCACTATTGTGCATCTGCCTTCTGGCTGTTTTAGTTTCTTCGAAACAAATATATACAAACTTGGTGTTATTTCACACGCGTACTACCGGTTGCCTGGATTTGAATTTATTCTCTCTTTGTTAGCTTTTAATTTACCTGCTTAAGTAGGAAAACCAGTTCTGGTGTGAAATCTTTTTTCCACATCACTTCTCCAATCCCAACTCCATCTTTGTGACACCGTGAAATTATATATGAACTCCAAATGCATTTATACTAACATCTGAACAATATTATTTGTGGTTTGAGATGTTATTGTATTTCCTTGAGGTGTATGATACTTGATAGTCATTACCGACTGTTACCATGAGATATCATAGTCAGTATAACTGACTGTTATTGATGAAATTTAATCACCAAATTTTATATTTGTTTATTCAAGGTTGAATTAGTATTGTTTGATTTCTACTATATGAAGTGATCTTGTAGTAAATGATGAAGTTGTTCTGCGTCTAACTGCAGGTGGTTGTGTGAATGTTGAACTTAAGAAGCTGGAGTATGTTTTGTTCGCTTTCTCAAGCTTTGTTAAACTATTTGCCTTTGTGTTTTCATGGAGATTATTTATCGACTATAAACACTCCTGGGTGAACTGTTGAAGCTGTTGGTTTAGCTGAATTCCGTTTAACTGTACATCTTTAAGATTTTGGTCTGGCTCACTAAGGATTTGAAACCATTTAAGCTTTGTTGGTCTATCTATTGTTGCATTCTTGTTCCTAGGTCCATTTAGTTTGCCATCGTTTTCCTTTTCAAAAGAATTGCCAATTGAAAACCTTTTTGATAATAATACACTAACATAACATTTAGAGAGAATTACTCTATTAGCGCCATGTGTTTTCAACTTTGTCCATCTGGTCACGAAATAATTTTCGTGTTTCTGCGAGAATTTTGGATCGGTGACCTTAAATTAGCCCCCAATATGTAAGAATTGGCGGATTAGAATGTAGTTAAATGCAAATGAAATAATAGGCGTTAACACGGGAAATGAATTAGAATTAAGTTGATCAAAGTAAAATACTCTTGCCCACTTAGATTAAACCTAGCTCCGGCCTTAAACTGGATTCAGTAAGTGATTTTTTTTTTCCGTGTAATGCAAAATACATTAGTTAATTGAAAACATAATTACTTACGGAGGTTGTATCATAAACAAAATCCAATACTCAAAAAGTATGATCTAGCATTTTCAGTTGTACTCCCTTCGTTCCGGAGAACTTCATGCGGTAAGTGAGCAGTTTATATGAAAAGTTAAAATAATGACAAAAAATGAAGAAGATGGGAAAAAGTGTAATTTTAGTGGTAAAATGTGTAATTTATGTGTAAAGTTGAGATTGTTTATATTTGTTAGTGGTGGGGTAACTTATTTTTAGTAATGTATAAAGTTCTGTGGAATGGATAAAAATGATAAATGTATGAAGTTCTTCGATGGCCAATAATTGGTTAGTTGTTCGTGGCATCTCCCGAGACCAGAAGTTGTCAACTATGGTGGTGGTCGTGGCTTGGTTGCGGAAATTGTTTAGTTTGTTTTATTATTTATGATTGTTATATTAGTATGAACAAGGTGTATTTTATTTAAATCAATATTATAGTGCAACTACAATCTACATGGAAACTACAATAAAAAAAATAAAAATAGACACACATTGAACTTTGAACCTACGATGAACACAAAGACAAAGTCAGACACAAACGTGAATAAACACTATTTGCACCGCAACTTCATATGTTAGAACTCTATCTTCAACATATACCATGTGTGTCGTGCCTCAAGCGTTATGCTGTTTAATTAATTTGACATTTTAAACTAGTATTACTTTCCTCAATCAAGCGAAACGTCTGCTTCTGCACCCCTCTTGCTTCAATATCATCAACACCACCACCACCTTTACCTCCGGCTTCATCATGAATTTCAAAGTGCAAAACTTCCTTGCCCATTTGACCCTCGTAATTCATTCTTTTTTGCCACTTCAAATATTCCTTAATGACTTTCCAACAATGCATTATCTTGAACAACTCATTTTTTGTATGCATCCCCCTATATGAAGTTTTCGCATACTTGAGGATGCCATCTTCATTGTGACCACTCCTTCACTAATCGCTTGGACAACCTCATCACAAGTGCTCACGAACAGGTTTACATGATCATCATCCGATTCCATCACCCCGAAGAGAACTTACAGTTCAAGCTCAAAGTGCTTTCATGTTGTCTGTCCGTGCCTCGTTCCACATAGCCAAGACTTGCTTCAAGAACAGAGTAGTGAACTTCATATCGGTCTCGGCTATGCAATCTTTCACTAACTGCCATAAACTGAGTGAAAGATCTTCCTCTGGCTAGAATATTTTGGCCCTCCGCCCTCATCTCCAATGTGGTGGCGGACTTCTTCACAGTTTTTTTTTATCAGGCTTTGGCATTTTTGATTTGTTTGTTTGGTGGTGGTGGTGGTTGAGTCTCCAATACATTTTTCGGGCATGACGACTGAAAATTTTGAGGCATATATGCACCGGGAAAGAGATATGGATCGTGTACTGTATTTGAGTTGAAGTTCTGGTACGAATGAGTTGGGATTGACTAATGTGAGTACTTTGGTGTTGCATGAATATTTGAAATTAGGCGGGATCGCTCGTGGGTGGGGTGGGGTGTTTGCTCCCATCGACCACCCAACAATTAGCAGTCTCAGTCATCTATCAACTATCATTATAACTATAACACGTGTTGTATGGTCATTATAATTCTAGTATATGGATATATAAACCAATCTAATTCTTTATCCATATTTCTCTTCAAAGCTTTAGTAACATTTTTCTACTTTGCACTTGCAATTATAATTATGACAATCTGACGTTAAAATTGATGATAAATCACATATACATGAATAAAGTGGCGAAAAATAAGATTGTGGTAGGAATTGATTTTGTTGGTGTTGACCCACTTCTGAATATCATCCCAAAGTTATCCCAATTGTCATAACCACTGCTTGACCCATGTCTTCCATTGGTTGTTGCTCCGGTCGTCGCCGCACCATATTGTATGCTCACACTATTATCTCTACATCATCATAGTACATAATACATATATTGAATCAGTTATCATAAGCAGTAAAATTATTTATAGGGATGACGACACCCTAACTGCAATTAATCAAGAACCAAGTATTATCAACATATATATGTTTGTGTACCTTGGACCTCCAAGAACACCTGCATTCATGGTGAGTTGGTCTATTAAGAGGGCAGAATTTGGTTGAATGCTTGTGGCCTTGGCGTATTGCATGCTTAACTCTTGACCTGATGGCACAAAGAACGCTCCATTCACCAGCAGATCACCTTCTGTCCTCCAATTCCATTGCGACCACTCTGTTTCGTCTGTATCCACACGCTTGGTTACCTGTGTATGATTCAAACTTACTAAATCAGAGAATGAGAATTGACATTACATATTTATTTAGTCGGTTTCATACGACGAACCAACCAACCAACCTCTTTTGCATTGGAATCTGTTGGAGCAGTGTAACGATTTCCTTGACTATTGATGGTTGGATTGGCACTTCCACCAATTGCATACATTTTCCATTGACTAAAATCATTGTTCACTACGTGTATGTAGCCCCTCCTGCATCTAGGCATTCGTTGAACCAGCCCTTCACCGAAGTGATTAAAAGCTATTGTCACCTAAACATTATTGATCACAACCATCCATTAGTGCAGAACTGAATATGACTTTGAACATGTTAAGCATGTACCATATATACCTGCATCCCCGAATCAAGCAAGTAGTTGTCATTATGTCCCAATAACATAACCTCGTCATGGTGAGAAAAGTAGGAATTCGAGATCGTGATAGCAGTGGAAGCCATGATGGCATCGATAAGGCCATCCGCACAGTGTGAGAGGGCACAATGATCTATCCATATATTCCTCGACGAATATATTGATATACCATCACCGTCGGATCTCCCTCTGTACCCGAAATGTCTAGGGCTCGACCTTATGTTGGTATTCCCGGAAGGTAGGCAGTTCGACACGTGAATGTTATGAATTATCACATTGCTCACATATTGCAACGTAATGCATCCGTTTCCGGTTATAAGAACGTTTGCCCCACGCCCATCTACCGTCTTGTAGCTATTGAAAATCAACTCATGCTTTAGCCTGATCACCATGTTCGGCTGCCCGAATATGATCCATAGTGGCTCATCTTGGATAACTGCATGACGTAGTGTTCCGGGGACAGGGTTGACCGTGTCTTCATCAGAAGAGTCGCTTACCACGTAATAACGTCCTCCTTTTCCACCCAATGCCCCACGCCCAAACCCGATGGAACAATCGGCCAGGTGCTGACGGTTTGCGGCCCAATTGGGGTCGCATCGCCAACAGTCGTCAATTGGGTTGCCAGTGAGACATTGGGCCTGACCGTCGAGTTTTGATATGCTGCCGAGCCTTTTAGATATCGAAACGTTTACACTCCTGCAAATAATTGATGCATGCTATTATTGTTGTTAAAAGTATAACTTCTTAATGTTAGTAATTATTAGAAGTATTTGGAATTTCCCATTTCTCCTAGTAAATTTTAGTTAACTAATTCAATAGAAAAAAGCTACATGTTTAGACTTTGGATACAAAATACAAAATTAAATATTTAACATTTTCTTCAAGACACTACAAACATTCTAAACATGTTTAATACATAAACATCCAAACATGTGATGTGGATCCTGAAAATTTGTAGACATATTTAATCATGGGCATATTACAAAGACAAACACTCTAAACATGTCACCGAAAACTCAACTCAACTCGAACTCGAATTCGAGCTTGTAGACAAACACTCAAATATATACGTACGTACCTATGCAGATGTTGAACAACAGATTCAGGGTCAGGGTGTTGATGTGAAAGGATGGTGAGGTTGAATAAGGTTGAAGCTGAAACAATGGAGGAAGAAAGAAGGATGATGATTATTATTCTTCGAAGAAGAAGGAAAAGAATATGGTATGTAGATGATGATTTATGAAGCATCATGTGATATCGATGGTTAATTAATTTGGATTTGTATGTTTGTTTCTCGTTAACTTAAGTAATAAGATCAATCCAACCAAGATACTATATATCTGCATGTATGTTTCTTTCTTTCTTCATTACTGGACTTGGTATCGCCTCTCTTCATGTTTTCTACGCAATTACAGACTTCGGTATTCCGTTCATACAATCTCAACGTCAACCATCTTACCAACTACCCACATATACTTCTAAATCGCGATTTATATTCATTCATATACTTTGTTATACTTTGTTAATTAATGTACGATACACTCAAACACTATGATAAACTACATTATATGATTTTTATTGTGGTGGTTCGATCTAATAAGTTATCTGGACTATTTTCATTACAGTATTTGTTAATGTGGTTTTTAATATATTACTATAAAACATAATAAGTTGAGATTCACACATTAATTAAAATATATCTGGATTGAAGATTATTAAACATGCATGTAATGAGATAGCATATTTCGAAAGGTGTAGATCATAAAGCGTGTATGAATCTTGATTGAGGAATAAAGTGTGATTCGATCTTGTTCATGCGTTTGTGTTCACATATGATTGTTAGGGGTTAGTGGGTTAGAAATATACTGTGAACCCCACCCCATCCACCTTAATTATACACTTCATCAAAGTGACAATATATTTAAAATGCAGGGGCGGTTTGGTATGGGATTAAAATCAGTTCATTTGATTTATCACTGTTTGATATGGGATTAAAATCAGTTCATTTAGTTCGATAAACAGTAATTTGACTTAAAATACACTTTAACTACTCCATTTCAATTTCATTTCAAACACAATTTCATTAAAATCCATCTAAATGCCCATTTAAATTCTATACCAATTGGCCGCGTAGTCCTAGTTCGCAAAAAAAAAGCCTTCAAACATGTCCAAACCTAATTATATTTACATCCCACCAGCTTACATTTCTCAACATCACAATACATTTAAAAGGTAAACGAAATATATTACTAACATATGAAAATATTACTGGGCAAATCACACAAGCAATTAAATTTTGGGGGCATATCAATTTTTTCCTCCATATAAAACGTAATAACTTTTACGATTTGGACAGTGTACTTCTTGTCACTAAGGTAATATTATTCAGAATTTTAATATAATTTGTTTTTCTTTATAAAATACACCGCAAAGCAAAATGTGAAACCAAAACCAAGTTTTATATATAAATTTACTAATACAAATCCGTGGCCATGCCAACAGAAAGAGAATGATAAAATAATTTTATCGAGAAACTGAGGTAGTCATTATATGAACAACATTAATTGTGTTGCTGTGTAGTCCTTCTTCACCCAATATTATATTATATTTATTATTTGTTTATATTAACTATAGAAAATATAAACATATTTCTTACCGTACCCGGCCTGTAAACATTTTTATTTTCCTTTACAAAATACACTGCGAAGCAAAATGAGAAACCAAATTCAAGTTTAATAAATTTATGGTTGTTGAATTTAGAAGAAGGGTTGTCTAAAGGGAGAGATCGAATAATGCGGTGACTACATATACTTTGTTTGCAGTTTCCGCGGGACTCATCCCATTCCTACCTTCCAAATAAACTAAAATCAGACATCTATATCTTTCTCGTCTCTTCACAATTCTACTTCTTCTTCGCCCCCATTCAACTTTTTGAAGTTCACATTTCATAAATTTTAACTACAAATTACTTTAAAATTATACTCCATTTTAAATGTGCAAGTTTCTTGTACATGATCTATATTAATTAAGATACTACAAAAATGATATTTTTAGATATAAGTATAATGATGTAACTAATACTATAAATCATATTTTATTATGTCAAAATGCTTTGGATGATCTAATTTATGAATATAAATGAATGCCATTCGTTCTCGTACCATTGCTTCACAAAATAGAGTTAGTGTGAGGTTCAGGAGAAAAATTAAACTCTAATGATAAAACACAAAAGGTTTTAGTGCAAAACATGTAATTTTATTGTGAAAATAACATATTTGTTGATTGGAGGTGTTGATTTGTTCTGAATGTTGAATATGCAAGATCGACTTGAAGTGCTTGTTGGCAGGGAGGAAGGCGAGCGGTCCATCAAGTGCCCGGTAGAGGTGGCGAGAACTATGAGGTGGTCTACGGACTAAACTGCAGTTTCCTTGCTCGAATAAATGAGATTATCTACATGTTTGTCTGCAATGAGCCGTAGTTTCCTTGCTTGAATAAATGATATTATCTACATGTTTGTCTGCAACGAGCCGTAGTTTCCTTGCTCGAATGTAGGACTAGATCACCTAAGCACGGGCAATTTCCACCTAGAACATGGTTTCGACTGAATTTGCTAGTGTTTCGTACTTAACTTGTTCAGCGAGCATCAACTCAACTCAATTCAACCTTTGCTACTTACCTGTATAGAACAATTCTATAGAATCAAATATAACATCGGAAACAAAGTCTATATTAAAGCAAAATCTGTCAAGGCCGTCTCTTCCAGGCTGACATTTATATTATATAGCATCTTATGGACTCAACAAAACTAACTGAAGCTACATAAACAACGCACATAATCCTACTTGACGCTTGGATACCATTTCACTATTGGTGAAAGAATTACACTACCCGCGGAAACACAACTAGTGGGGATCAACATTTATTCCAGCACAGGACAGCAAATAGTATATCTAGGTCCTACAATGTTGCTTCACAGATCAAGTTTTTACCATAACTACCTTAGACTAATTAGCACATATGTATGCCCCAAGCTTGAAGCTCATGGCTAAAATCAGGACCAACATAAACATGAAGCAGAACCAACCACTCAACATGCTTGAGTCATTCTTCCCTGGAAACAAGCTGACTCTCGATTCCAAACTGGCAGATCCATCATCACCATGTGCGAACCCAAAAGAGAGTATAAGGCGGAAATTTCCATGCTTCCTACTGCCAGCATTCACATGTACCGAACTAGATGATCTAGCCACAGAACTGAGTTGATAAACTGCATCTTTCAGAGGGAACTCTGCTGCAAATGCTGGGGGTGCAGGTATACTGCCCAACATTTCACTTGCCTTCTTGACAAACGTATCTGCACCCATAAAAGTAACCCCAGATAAGTACACAGAAAACATATCCCCTAGAGGCCTAGACTAGCCACAAACAACATGAATGTACTTCCAGAGAGGTGAAATCGGGCTAATTTGATCCAATAATTAAACCAGTATCTAGGTACTTAAGGCAAAAACTAAAACAGTCAGTACCTGATTGACCTCTAGCAAACTCTTGCTTATTGGAAGCATCATTAGTATTACCATATATGAGCTCTCCACTGGGCAGAAAAGCTTCCTCAGTTCCCGGAAATGATTCCTGACATGTGCAAGTAACAAAATTAAGAAGCGTAAAAAGAAAAGGAGAAAAGAGAAACAACAGTCAAAGTGATAAAAGTAGCCCACAATTAAGGTTCCAAAGAGACTGTAACAAGAATCCAGTAAATGCGATAATAAGTAGTCTCCATAGTAAGATGCGAATTGCATAGTGGTTTAATTGAAGTCCTGAACAATAAAGAGCAAGTGAAGGTGTTAACAATACCTTCTGAGAAAGCAGCACTTGATCAGAAGTCAGGCCATTACTTCCTGATACAACAGCCGAATCATATGTGAAGTATGGTGAATTGTCATTGGCATCAACAAAAGTGAGGTACTCGTCAAACATGTCAGGAGCAGACGCATTCGTTTGAACGGGACTAAAGATATCATTAGTTTCAATAAAGTCTTCAAGGTTATCAAAAGCATCTAGGAATGGTTCATCAAGTAAGAAGTTCAAATCCTCAAAACTCCCAGAATTGCTTGATTCACCAGTGTAGTCATGCTTGGATGGTTTATCTTCCATATTATATGGAGTAAGCATGCCACAAGAGAACTTATCATAAGGTTGCTCCAGTTGTATATACTGTTTTCCGGCTGGCACCGTTAGCTCCTGGTTACCACCAAGCTCAGTTGTTTCTTCGATGGTGCTCCCATCAGAAGATTGGAAGCCAGAGAGAGGAGTGGCATCTGATGAAACAGTTGTTTGGAGAATCTGGTAGAAGCAATCATTGACAAAAGATTATTGCAAACTGTGCAATTGCAGCAGATGACAATGGCTTGTATAAGAACATAACCAAAACATGTTATTGAGAGTGGCAAAAACAATAAGCAGTGAGAAGTAGATGAAGAAAAAGGCCTTATTCCTACACTTTATACACAAGATTAGCAAGATAGAAACAACGGGAGTACCAACCTGCTCAAGTTCACGAGTGTTTAAACAGTCATCATCACCAAAGTCAAGAACTCCAGCAGTCTCATTTGGAGCATCATCCTCCTCCCATTCCTCTTCCACAAATGGTGCACCATACTGTTCACCGTTCTTTGGCCCTGATCCACTCTTCTGGAAGACTCGACAAAGAACAAATGCATCCTTCACCACAAAATTGTTAAGACCAATTAGAAAGTTAAATATTTATGATATATTAACTTCAAATCTGCTAATTCATTGATATACTCCACATGTTGATCATAATGTAAATGATACTCCCTCTGTCCTGTAAAGCGTTTCCCATGGCTCGTGAGTGCACACCGCACACATACTATGGAGAAGCATTTGGGGGAATAGAGGGATTATACTTATAGTATTATTAGTCCAGTGACATGAGAATAGAGCAAATGAGGTTACAAAAGGATCCAAATTGATGCTTTTGCACACACGCTCAGGCTTTCAGTTAACTTTTAAATATACAGAAGTTCAATACTATCTCTATGCTGCTCTGGCCGGCGACAGTCCATCTAGGACAGTCTAAGAGTACAAAAGAAATCCAAACACATGCAAGCAACTCACCTGAACAGCTCCTAATTTCTCTAACTCAACATCCGCCATTCTATACTCGTGCATGACCCAGTTACTCCTCAGACCATTTGGTGCTCTACCATTATGATAGACAAGTGTTTTCTTCATCCCAACAATCTGTTTCTTATGATAGATAGCCCTATCCTTTCCAGTTGTCTTCCAATACCCCTTCTCAGTTGCACGATTGGTCCTTGCTTTATTGCCGAACTTATGGTCCAACAGACTGAAGAAGTACCACTCCAGATCTCTAGTCTTTAATTTTGACATGCCTACCAGAACACAAATGAAGTCAAGACAAGGACAAAAAAGAGGAAAGAGAAGGGGGAGAATAAATAAGTCGCAAGTGCAGTAAAAATATACCAACATAAACGACAAGATTAAGAGATACATACACAAAACAAAACGCCAGATTACTAAGACTAATTTCAACGACAGTTACGTTCATCATATGGTGGAGGTGACAAATTGTAATATCGGGCCTGTACCCTTCATATGTTTGAACTTACCAGCAGCCACAAGTCCAAGAAAGGGAGCTCCTTGGCAGCAGCTGTTGGCACATGAAGAGGAGAATAGGTTTGGAGGATGAACAAAAATCTTTCACTTGCTGGAAGAGTTGTACTGGTGATAGAAATCTCATCTTCATTCAATATAGTACCTGTATCATTTTTCAATGCCGTAAAACCAATTACCTTGAATCTTACCAAAACCCAATGAAACCTACTCGAGTACTCGCTCCATCCTAGACCAAATGTCATATGTGGTTTTGGGCACGGAGATAAAGATATAAAGTAAAAGTAGTGGGATTAGAGTAGATTTGTAGTATAATGGCCCAAATATGTAAGTGCACATGGGTGCACAATTTGCAAAAAACGGAAAGTGAGGTTCCGCTCTACAGGATTGATGATATACATCTCTCTAAGGTTTGTTAGAAGGCTGAATGCATAGTGTGGTTGAAACTCGGGAACATATACGATGTTTGTTAAGGCCTTGGAGAAGAGATTGTCACTCTTCACAATCTCTTCTACGGAGAGACTCAATATCAGGGAACTTAAAGACTCAACAGGTGTAGTGTCGTGCTGGAAGTGGCAGCAACACCAAGATTCATAAAAAGAACGATTTTTTAGTGAAAGGAAAGGAAACATCAGAATGAAATCAACATACAGGGCAGAGGAGGTCGTATTTCTTACGATGAACCAAGAATCTGGAACAAGGCTGTGTCTGCAAACTAATTTGGAAACTTACTGAACAGAAGGCGAACTCGAAATTACAGGCATCAATTGTTAAGAACTAGAGTGAATACACCACCACATCAATTGTTTTTGCAGAAATTACACAGGCAGTGGTTTTCGAAATGTTAAGAACGAACAGGCATTCCTTACAAAATCTGGGTACATATGCTTGTCTGAGCAATTGATGTGTTCAAATTTAGACAAGTTGATCAATAATCAATGATAATAATTGTTACAGGAATATACAATTTCCTCTTAAATGAATTCATGACTCTTGTTCTCTATTAAATCACTCTTCTTCCTCAACAAAATTACCCAATCCTCTCCTGATAGTAAAAAAAAGAAAAAAAGACAGACAGAGATCTCAACACTGAAATAAAATTGATTAATTGATCTGCTACTAATGGAGGAATCTAAAAATTGATTGATTCATATAATAGAAGGTGGTACGGAAAAGAAAAAAAGGTAGAAAAAGCAAGCAAGCGTACAAGGGAGATCCCAAGGCTCAGACTTGTAGATATCAATCTGAGAAATAGCATCGAATCGGAGAGGTTTTCCACTGATTTTCCGCTTCAAATAGTAGCTCACCAATTCCTCATCGGTCGGATGGAATCGGAAACCTGGACCAAGCATAGTCGCCGACCTTGTTGTTGTTGATGACGATGATGATGTTGAGATTTTCCCTGATTTCCATATCGGTGTAGATGCCGAAGTTTCCATGATAATAGATTTGATTTGGATGAATTTTTTCAACCTAACACAGGATTTTATACAACCCAGACTTTGTTTGTTCAACAAGAAAAGGATCAAATTGTAATTATATCATTTCAGTAGAAGATTGATTTTCTATTTGAGGAACCAGAACTTTCAAACCTAAACAGCCCAAAATGAAAAACGGGACTTTCAAATTAGGACGGAGGAGGAGGAAGTATGTTTTTGTCTCGGAAAAAATAACGACTCGAGTTGAGCATGTAGCTCAGTAGCTCCATATCAAGTGTACATCTTATAGCAAACAATAAATTTACCACTTGTGAATCTTCTCATGGGAAATAGAGCTTATATCCAAGATCAGTAACCTCTACAAAATCCACTCCTCACCCAAACTCTCTCGCATAAATTGCACTTTCAGTTCCTCTCATTGAAGGTTGTCCTCCAGTCCAAGTGCTAGTTCTAGAGGCTGGTGCTTGGACTTATGACCTTTAATTCAGAGGAGTTCTTTGTATACAAGTGACCACTAATTCTTATTACTTCAACCTATGTAAACAGCTGAGCTACTCGTAGCGCGATGTGTGATTTAAACAAGTTGAAGCCAATAGGAACAAATGTGATGCCATACAGTTGCTCTCGGCGTGATGGATAGTTGGCGCTGACTTAGCAATTTTTCAATGGTCACTTGGAAATTGGAT
>JAYMSP010001291.1:0-33753 GCA_036897095.1 Plantago elongata
TGTCCTGGCTGACTTGAGGGATGCTAAGCATCATTTTGAAGTTTTTTATTTTATTTTTAAAATTTTATGAAATATATTGATATATTTAATATTCCAATGCTATAAAATAATTATAAATAATATAGATATCAAATGAAAAAAATATTTACTCATTTTAATTTGTAATCGATGTCATAATCTAATTAATACTTGTATTATATATTTTTTTGTTCTCGTATCATATTATAATGTTTGTATATTATTATTTTTTAATATTTAAAGTATTATGGAGTTAAAAGGTGCATATGATAAATATAGGGACTAAATTTCATGTTTATAATATTTAAAGTACCTTTTATAATGTATTAAAAATTGTCATGCGTTTAACAAGCCCCATGTACAATATGCATCATAACCTTTTTTTTTTCCGAGAACAATATGCATCATAACTTATATGGACATGTCTACGATGAGATAGTAGTCGTACTACTTATTATAATGAGATAGTAGTTGTACTACCTTTAAGATTTTATCTTAACTATTGATTCTATGTACGACTACTTCTACCATGTACGTCAACTCAAAAGTTCGTACTAGTTAATTTATTGATCTATCCATTAAAATTTCTTTTAATAAATAATTTATTTATAATTTTAATTATTTTAAAAATACATATTACATAACATTTTGTAAGATTTACCCTATATAATATGAGATTTACAATTTAAATACCTTATATCTATTTCTTCTTCAAACTCCTAATGGTCCACTACCATCTCCTTCGTCATCAACACAACATCACCACAGTATCTGGAGTTTTTGGGTGAGGAATGAAACAATCGGAGCTGTTTAGAGCTCCGATTGGAGCTATTTTCAGCTCCAATTTCGGAGTTGATTGGAGCTGAAAACAACTCCAACTGGAGCTCTAAACAACTCCGATTTTGGAGTTGTTTTCAGCCCCAAAAAGCTCCCAGTCGGAGCTAAAAATAGCACCGAATTCAGAGTTATTTCAGCTCCGACGAAGAGCTCCTCTCATCTTGTCTCACCGGATTTGATTTGGAGCTTCTCCGATTACTCGCCGGAGCTTTGAATAAGGAAGAAGATGGTGGAGGGGCAAGATAGAAAAAAAAGAGTATGACATATTTCAAAAATTAAAATTTGATTGTGATCTACTCCGTCTGATCTTTTAAAAAAAAATTAACTTTTCCTTTTTTAACGTTTCGTTACAAACTTCATAACTCATAAATGTAAAGTTTTATTCCACTAAATAATTATTTATTATAATATCTCTTTTCTACTTTATCATCATTTTATTCAATCCCTCTCTCACTTTGTCATTCACTTATAACTTTACCAACATAATACTCGACACAATCTATTATTCTATAATTTTTTTTAATTGAGAGAAAGTAAGTATCTAGTAAGTTATTATTGGACCGGAGGGAGTAATTTGTAATAAAATTGAGTTGTGGTTGCAATTTAGAAAACATTAAGAGTTAAATGTGTAGTAAATTTGAAATTGTAAATTACAACCAAGTCTAACATATTTTATGTTCCTGAAAGAATAATTTAAAGGGCATGTTTCGTAAATTATTTAATGTACAATTAATATCTTATTTTAATTATGTACGACGACTATCAAATTATAAAAAAATTCAACTTATATAGCATTACTTCTATTTTCATCATTCACAACAATTATCGTCCATTACATACCAATGTGATTTCGGTTTGAAAACTGGAGATGCAAGTAGCATGTTGCACACATGGAGCGATTTTATTTGAAATTGAGTAAGGAATTCGAGTTTAATTGAGTAAGATTTCGACTTCCGAGTTCGAATTGGAAATGTTATACTATAAGGACTTAAGTGGAGGCGCAAATTTAATAAAATAGATGGTGTTATGCTCATCTTTCTTTGCAATTTTGCATCACATGGTATGTGCGTTTCTGTTGAAAAAGGAGTAATATAGCGAACATTTCTTTATTTTCAATGCAATTAGCCTCAGACAAAATTATAATGAAATTTCCAATTGAAAGTTCTCATAAAGTCTATAAAAAGATGGTTTTTAAATTATTTATTGTGAGAAATGGTTAGATTTTGTAATAAAACATGGTTATAGCTAGATTAAAGTGTTAATATTTTACATATAAAAAAATGTATCATTTATATTATTTTATACAAAAATGCATTATGTTAATAATATAGATGTTCCGATTATAACATAATTATCTTATAAGAACATAGATTAATATTCTATTCAGTAAATTTATTTAAAGTCGGTATATATTCCCGAAACACTTACGCGCTGAAAATAAATGCACAAGGAGAGGTAATGTGACTAATGTCTTTGGACTGAAGTTAGTGCACACTGTAGGGAATCAATATCGTTTAACCCTGACTTCATGCTATAGAAGTTGTCGTAAAGTTCACATGATTCCGAATTTATAAATTAAACAAGTGTAACTTAACAACCATGTTAGGTGAGTTTTCCAAAATATCATTCTAAATTCTAGGTGTGTGATCCAACAGTGACTTGAATAATATTGATATGAAATTTCACAAAAATGACACAGCCTAGATAAATTAATTAAATAATAATTTATATTAATAAAATTATTTATATTATTATTAAAATATGTATATCATCAACAAAGAAGACTACTTTATCATATTGCAGAAGACCCATAATAAAAACATATACATTTTAAATAGTAACATTAATAATTTTCTTGACGACATATTTCGTCTTTAGATAAAAATTTTAAAAATCATCTTTTAGATGACTTCACTTATAAAATAACTTTTATAATAATTTACCTAGAACAACACCACATAAATAAGTACAAACATCATTAGACTGTTTGCACTGTGAATTAAAGTCGAGTTAGACTGATTGTGTTTGGCAAGCCACTTTTCTTGAGCTTAAACAATTTTCGTTTTTATTCACCTACTATTTATAGCTCAATTAAATTCTCAACCTCTACCTATTATTCCCCCTCCCTATATTCACTTTCTTTATTTTATATTATAATTTATTCTATTAAAATTATATTTTAAATAGTGAGTAAATTTTAACTATAAATACTACACGTTTAGTATAGTAATAAATATATTATGTAGATTACTATAAGGACATTTGAGATGACATTTGTAATAATATATGTGATCGTTGATTGTTTTTCATATAAAAGTTTGTACTCTCCTCATCATAATTGAGAATCTAAAAGAAAAATGAAAAAATGATCAGTCCTTTATTGTTATTTTTTTCTTCGTTTTGAGCAATCCTCTATGTCTCAATTGAGCACTACAAAATGTAATCTAGCTTTGATGCATTATTGCATCGTCCACCTTCACCAGAGTAACTGGGGTGACCAGTACAGACAGTGAATTAGTTACCTCGTGAAGTCAAGCCATGCCTTAATTATGAGTTGGGGAGCTCAAGCTCCAGTACAAAGTTTGACAAAATATTAGTCCCTGCCCATTCTCATTTTTAAAATATGGATATAGCTACAATGCTTATATTTACTAGCTACATAATAGGCCAGACCGACCCAAATCTCACCTTCCCAATGCCACTAATGGTAACCACTCATGTAATTAAAATCTTACTTGCCCAACAAAACATAATCACTAAGGATTTAATGATTTATTCTATTGAAAATCATTCAGTTCAGTTCAATACAGTTCAGTCTTATAAATTTCAATTAAAAGTAAATTTTAATTAAAAGTGACACGATTTAAATTAAAGAAACGAATTGTTCTATTAATTTTTGAATTTAAAATATGGAATTAATTAAGCATGATTAATGTTCAGGTTAATGAGGCAGGTTTAAATTATCATATTCTTAAGAAAACACTAACCTTACACCTATTATGTATCTATTTACAATGTTTTACATGAATTTTAGGATCAATACCCTTACTTTATATGTCATTAACATAATTGTGAAGCCTCATAGACCTTACTAAAAATTGGCCAAATTTGGTTCTGCAGATTAATTTACCCTTATGTATGAGTTAACGAGTTATATTGATTACCGTAATAATTTGACAAAGACCATCAACTTCAATTTTCCAATTCTTTATAATTATTTATCCTTTATACTTTAGATTATTACTACCACACTACTTTAATTACTAGCTATAAAAATGGATTCATTCTATCCTCTCTGTAACTCCACATGATAAGTTTCAGTTTCAGTTTCAGTGTCACAAGAAGATGATGAAACCTCATTTTCTCCTCCTCATCACCATCACTTTGCTATCATCATCATCACATTTACTTTCTGCACAAACCAACACTCCTCCTTTTTCATGTGATCCATCAAATCATGCAACAAGCTCACTCCAATTCTGCAACACCAAACTGCCTGCCAGTGTCAGAGCTTCTGATCTCGTTTCCCGCCTCACGCTCGACGAGAAAGTGGCGCAGCTCGTCAATGCCGCTGCACCCATTCCTCGGCTCAACGTCTCCGCCTACGAGTGGTGGTCGGAAGCATTGCACGGTGTTTCGAGGCACGGCAAGGGTGCCAGGTTTAATGGCACCATTACTTCAGCCACTATGTTCCCTCAAGTCATCTTGACTGCTGCTTCTTTTGATTCCCATCTCTGGTATCGCATTTCTCAGGTTGTTATTATTGCAATATAACCTCTATAAATTAATAATGTTATATAAAAAAAATTTATTGGAATTAGTAGTGAATTATTGTCGCATTATTAATTTATCGATTATTATTTAGGTCACATTGGCTAACTAGACTATTTCAGCTAGTCGATGTGACGGGGCCGGTCAAGACAACAACTTTTTATAAAATGTCTTAATTGACGAAAAATTATTGAGAATTTTAGATTTGCAGCTTGTGATGAACTGATGATGAACACTTTTCTGTATCCTGAATTGCTAGGCAATTGGAGAAGAGGCTCGAGCAGTGTACAATGCAGGACAGTTAAAGGGAATGACATTTTGGACACCAAATATAAACATATTTAGGGATCCAAGGTGGGGAAGAGGACAGGAGACGCCTGGTGAAGACCCCATGGTAGCCGCAGAGTACGCGGTGGCGTATGTTAGGGGAATTCAGGGTGATAGTTTTCAGGGGGGGAGCCTTAAGGATGGTGAGCTTAAGGCTTCAGCTTGTTGTAAGCACTACACGGCTCATGATTTGGACAATTGGAGAGGCATTGATCGTTACATCTTTAATGCATTTGTAAGGCTCTAACTTACGATGTTCGGATATATGAGATATTGTAAGATCATGTTGAGTTCATTGTGCATTATCTGAATGTGGTGTCCTGTTGGTGAATTGTGTTTGCAGGTAACAAGGCAGGATATGGCTGACACGTTCCAGCCACCGTTCAAGGCTTGTGTGCAGAAAGGCCGAGCCAGTGGAATAATGTGTGCATATAATCGTGTCAATGGAGTGCCTAGCTGTGCTGATCACCATCTCTTAACTGATACTGTTCGCCACAAGTGGGGATTTCAAGGGTACGTAATAGAATGCGGAAATTAACTTATTGTATCTAAGTAGATAGTGACGTGCAGGCCGGTTTCGTATAGCTAGTGGCTGGCTTACTTCCGTGTAATAATTATGAAGGTACATCGTATCAGACTGCGATGCAGTTGCCATTATCCATGACAAGCAAGGTTATGCTAATGAGCCGGAGGATGCAGTTGCAGATGTTCTTAAAGCTGGTACTCATTAGCTACCCGTTAAAATTTTGTTCTGTAACTATTTACCCTACATGGTTTATGATTTTACTAATTTGCAGTATGTCATAAGTCCAGAGAGACAGTTCAATTTTACTTGCTGTCTGTTATCTGTTCTTACTGCTGATGTAAGTAAAACAAGTAGAGAAGTTGGATACGTTCATCTTAAAAATATGTAAGAACTAGACATAAGGACCATGTCCTGACTACTGAACATGGTCCATAGGCGTGCGTTTGAGATATGAATTGTAACTGGTGTGGTCACACATTCCATGTCCATACTCTTTGCAGCTTTTTAACTTTCATGATTTTCACTAAAACCACACATTGCATGTCCATCTTTTGCTCTTGTCTGTATCATTTGTCATTGCATCAGATATCTAAAGGAAACTCAAAGAGCGTATACACGCTTGAATGCATCTTTCGTATTTTCCATGATGACAATAAGTCAGAAACATATGGAGTAAATCTTAAACTATACATTAGGATGGAATGGAACTTTACCACTTCTTGATCAAATATTCATAATAAATTAGTACGAAAATTACAGGCATGGATGTTAATTGTGGAGGGTATTTGGCGAAATATGCTAAATCAGCTGTCGAGAAAAATAAAGTATCAGAATCAGAAATTGATAGAGCTCTCAAGAACCTCTTCTCCATCAGAATGAGACTTGGTCTCTTTAATGGGGATCCAAGAAAATTAGAATACGGAGATATTGCCCCAGATAAGGTCTGCAGTCAAAAGCACCGTCAACTAGCACTTGAAGCTGCAAGATCGGGGATTGTCCTTTTGAAAAATGATGACAAGCTGCTTCCATTTTCAAAGACCACATCCAAGTCTCTTGCTGTAATAGGCCCCAATGCTGATAATGCAAAGGCATATCTTGGAAATTATGAAGGTTACCCTTGCAAAAACTTCACGATTTTGCAAGCCCTTCAAACTTATGTCAAACACACAACGTACCACCAAGGTTGTGACTCTGTGAGCTGTAACGTTACAATGGATGAAGCGATAAATATAGCAAAAGAGGCAGATTATGTGGTGCTAGTGATGGGATTAGATCAAACACAAGAGCGAGAAAAGCATGACAGATTAAACTTGGGGCTCCCTGGAAATCAAGAGAGTCTTGTTGCAAGTGTTGCTGAAGCAACAAAAAGACCAGTTGTATTAGTATTGCTGTGTGGAGGTCCAGTTGATGTTTCTTTCGCCAAAGAGAACCGGAAAATTGGAAGCATTTTGTGGGCTGGTTATCCCGGTGAAGCTGGTGGAGTAGCAGTGGCAGAAACTATATTTGGTGATCACAATCCAGGTAAGAACTAGTTCTACTCTAACACCCTTGTCATTTTTACTATAGATGACCTTTAGTCCTGTACCTTTGTAATTTAGAAATTCAGTCAAGCTCTCCTATGTCTATGTTTTCCAGGGGGTAGATTACCAGTAACTTGGTACCCAAAAGATTTCGAGAAAACATCAATGACAGACATGAGGATGCGACCGGATCCACCAAACAGACATCCTGGAAGAACTTACAGATTTTACACTGGCCCAGTAGTATATGAATTTGGATACGGCCTCAGCTACACTAAATATTCGTACGAGATCGTGTCTCACCCTAAGAACAAGCTTTTTATAAATAGTTCTACATTTGAAAATGCAGTGAACAAAACAGGTTCAGGGAGGCGCATTACAGTTCAAGAACTGGGAAGGGACTCTTGCAAAAGTATGATGTTTCCATTCCGAGTGAGAGTTAGCAACGAAGGGGAAATGAATGGAAAACACCCGATACTTCTCTTTGTGAAAACTGAGAATGTTGGAAATGGGAGTCCTATGAAACAACTGGTTGGATTTCGGACAGTAAGTCTGAGTGCAGGGCAAACTGCAGAAGTTGAATTTGTTGTTAGTCCATGCAAGCATATGACCTATGCTAACGAACATGGTCTCAGTGTACTCGAAGATGGTTCTCGTACATTAACAGTTGGAGATAAGGAGTACCTCATTATTATAGTGTTATAATGTGGATGTTGATAGTGTATGATTAACATCCTCGTTGCAAATTCTGCAATGTGATCACAAGTATATCTATCTTGTTTTCCAAGGTAGTTCTGAAAATATGGTCTTTGGTTATCTTCTGTGCTGAAAATTGTTTCTTTTGGTTATCAAAGTATAAATGACCCTAAATTATGATGAAGAGGCATACATGTTGAAGATTAGGCTGTAATTTGAAAGGCAGAAACTATCAGTGTATTTAAGAACATGATTCTGTTAACTTAGCAATTGTAACTTGAAGCCAAAGCATAATGCTGTAAAGCTGTTAAACATTACCAAGTTACTGACCAATTTAAGGTTGACTTGCTAGCCTTTTGGAATTGATATATTACATTCACATGCATACTATGGACTAGCAAATAACCTGTTCAATCATTTTCCAAGAGAAACTATATTTCAATTGCTCATCTCCGTGAAGAAAATGGAACTCCATTCTCATGGAGTTTCCGCAGTACTCTTCGCCATCTCATGCATCATTGCTACACTGATCCTCGTCTCAGCTGATTCAAATCAGCCCTCATATGCATGTGACCCAGAAAATCCACAAACGAAATCATTTAAGTTCTGCAGAACCTCACTGCCAGTGAAGGAACGAGTCGATGACCTGATTTCACGTCTAACACTCGATGGGAAGATATCTCAGCTCAATAACTCAGCTCCAGAGATCCCGCATCTTGGTATCCCGGCCTATCAGTGGTGGTCTGATGCATTGGACGGTGTTGGTGGCTTTAGTCTCTATGACCATTCTGTTCCTAGCGCCACCAGTTTCCCTCAACCAATCACTTCTGCAGCCAGCTTTGATTCTCAGCTCTGGCATCGTATTGGTCAGGTAATGTTAAACTTGGCTAAATATGTTTTGATTCTGGCGTAAACATTTGGATAAAATCTCATTGTTTCGTATTGTTTGTGCAACAGGCGACTGGTAAGGAGGTTAGAGCTATGTATGATGCAGGGATAGCTAATGGCTTGTCATTTTGGTCACCAAATGCTAACATATATAGAGATCCAAGGTGGGAAGAGGACAGGAGACGCCTGGTGAAGACCCACTGGTAGTAGGAAAGTATGCAGCAGCGTTTGTTAGGGGATAGTAGGTCCCAAGGAAGAAAACATAAACATGATCAGCATCTTCTTCTGACCTCTGCTTGTTGCAAACATTTCGTCGCCAATGATTCGGCAGACTGGGAGGGCATAAACGAGCGTGCATTCGATGCTCAAGTTATTAATCAGACATTTGAATGTTCTTGATATGGTCTTACTCTGACATAACACATGACTTATCCTTCATATTAATCTTATATAGGTGACAAAGCAAGATTTGGCAGGCACATACCTGCCTCCTTTCAGGAGTTGTGTACAAGAAGGGAGAGCTAGCGGAATAATCTGTGCTGACTACAGTGTGAACGGCGTTCCAAATTGTGCCAACTTTAATCTCTTAACGCAAACTGCTCGTGAGAGTGGAATTTTTCAAGGGTGAGGAGCATTTTTCTGTTGTGCAGCAGACTCATTATCTCAATATAATGGCGTTTGATTATGTATCATGTCGACATCTCTGATTACGTATCAATTTAAGCATGTTTCTTCTTTTTGCAACTTAAGAGTTCTATCAGATACATCACTTCAGACTGTAATGCAGTATCTGCTATTGTTAATAAACATAAGTATGCTTGAAGATGCAGTAGCAGATGTAGTGAAAGCTGGTATGAAATTAAAGGAAGATCATTTCCTCTTATTCATTGCTTACCTTTCCGAGTAATTTAAGTGGTCTTTGTACAAAACATGTGCAGGTGTGGATGTCGATTACGGTTCCTACTTGAGCAACTACACGAAATCAGCAATAGATCAGGAAAAACTGGTAGAATCTCAAGTAGACTTAGCACTTCAGAATCTGTTTGCTGTCAGGATGAGGTTAGGATTGTTTGATGGAAATCTAAAGACAATGCAGCCTGTTTCCAATTCTACTCTCGATCAAGTTTGTACGGATAAGCACCGTGAACTAGCCCTTGAAGCTGCCCTGAACGGAATTGTTCTCCTAAAGAACTCTGACAACCTTCTTCCTTTACAAATTAAACGTCCAACGCTTGCTGCTATAGGTCCTGATGCCTAGGGTGCATACAATTTTCGTGGGAACTATGATGGCCCACCTTACTGCAACATTGAGGGGTTTGTTGATGCACTCTGAGGCTACACGCCAACCATGTGGGAGTATGCTTGTCCTACCATGAACTGTACCCCTGCATATATATTCCAGGCTACTCAGACAGCAAGTTACTCGGAATATGGCATTTTGGTGATGGGGTTGGACCAAGGACTGGAGATTGTAGATCGAGGGGATTTGATGCTTCCAGGAGAGCAAGAGAGCCTTATCAGGGAAGTGGCTGCAGCTTCAAGCAATCCGGTAGTGCTAGTGCTGATGGGTGGAGGTCCGGTCGATGTTTCTTTCGCGGTGAATAATCCAAAAATTGGTAGCATACTGTGGGTTGGATATCCTGGCGAAGCTGGTGGAAAAGCAATAGCAAAAATCATTTTGGGTGAACATAATCCAGGTTGGTTAATGTTGTTTATTTCTTTAGTCCATCAATAAGCTAATTCAAAGCCAATATTGGGATCTGATTGTTTCTGATCTTGCAGGAGGGAGGTTGCCAATGACTTGGTACACAAATGACTTCAGCGAAGTGCCTGTGACAGACATGAGGATGAGGCCTGATCCATCATCAGGTTACCCAGGGCGAACCTACCGGTTCTACAACGGAACTAAAGTTTTCGAGTTTGGCTATGGTCTCAGCTACACAACATACTACTATGAGGTCAATTCTTCCACTCCAACCACTATCCAACTAACGCACAGACCGGGGTCAAGTTCGGCTGGTTTCACTCCAATTTCCATGATTGGGCAAAGTCTCTGCAAAAAGTTGAAATTTTCAACGTTCCTTCGGGTTGAAAAAACAGGGAATATGGCAGGCAAGCATCCTGTCCTCCTCTTTGTAAGGCATGGAAGTTCAGGAACTGGAACTGATCCAATTAAGCAGTTAGTGGGGTTTAAGAGTGTGAGACTAAATGCTGGAGAAAGTGCAGAAGTTGAGTTTGTGTTGAGTCCATGTGAGCCTTTTAGCACAGCCAATGAAGATGGTTTGATGGAAATCAAAGGGGGATATAAGTATCTGGTTGTGCAAGACAATGAGTATCAAATCAATGTTGTGCTTAAAAACAAATTCCAACTTTCAAGAACAGTAATTAATAAAGCTATTCAGCTACTTTCAATGTATAACACATACCCAGAGTTCAACTAGTAGTGAGCCCGAGTTTCACTCCTCTTAACATGTACTGATCACAACACATTTCACAATTTACCAGATACAGTACAAAGATTTGAAACACGTAGAAATTGATCATGGTCGAAAGAGCTAACACATGGCTATTTATTTGGTCAAAATCAAATTAGAGCGAATTATTGTATAAAAATCATAGCATCGGTTGACACTTCCGGTAAAATGAACATAGTATATAAATTGTACGTGATCTTGTAATGTTCTTTATGTTTTTTACCGAAATCGGTCAATACGATTTTTACAGTCCTCAGCTGTTTTCTTCTTCTCTTTAGGCTTGGGAACTGGGACACATGACACATCCAATAACTACATCATTACATTGACAGATGAGACTGTCTAAAAAGTGTAGTGCGCTAGCAACGTCTCATAGCCAACTATAATCACACTTCCCAAAACAATTTTGATCAGACACTCTCCAAGCAAGAAAATGAAGCTCCATTTCTTCAACTTCCACGGCTCAACATCACTTCTCTTCACCACCATAACCACACTTTCACTACTCTTCTTCTTCTTCTTCTCCATCACCAACTCAACTGAGCCGCCATTCGCTTGCGACTCCACAAACCCACAAACAAAATCACTCCCATTCTGCCAGCCCAGGCTCCCAATCCAAGCCAGAGTCAAGGACCTTGTCTCTCGGCTTACACTTGATGAGAAAGTATCCCAGCTGGTTGACTCATCTCCGGCTATACCGAGACTCGGTATACCGGCCTACGAGTGGTGGTCGGAGGCTTTGCACGGTGTCTCCGGTTATGGACCAGGCGTGTCGTTCAATGGTCCGGTTCGTGGAACGACTAGTTTCCCTCAAGTCATACTTTCTGCTGCCACATTTGATTCCAGGCTTTGGCACCGCATTGGTCAGGTATGTTGTAGAGTTCAATTGGCAAAAACGAAAATGAGAAGTTTTGAGTGCGACGATAAAGATGTCAAAATTAGAAAGTTCGGGTAGACTGAGAAAGTAATGGCCAATTTACATTTAATTTCATTGGATTCTCGTCTAATTATAAGTTTTTGTTATATGATTTTATTAAATTATTTATTATTATCATGTGTTAAGTTTAATTTATGGTCAAATTCGAAATATTTTACCCCAGAAGATAAAAATTACGAGTTTTACAGAGGACGGATGAACTAAAAAAAATCTATCAGAGCTTAAACTTTTGAGTTTTGACACTATGTGGGATAAAACAGGCTATTGGGAAGGAGTCAAGAGCAGTGTACAATGCAGGGCAAACAAAAGGAATGACATTTTGGGCACCAAATGTGAACATTTTTAGGGACCCCAGATGGGGGAGAGGGCAGGAGACACCTGGTGAGGACCCGTTGGTCGCGGGGAAGTATGCAGTGGCTTTTGTCAGGGGAATGCAAGGTGATAGTTTTGAAGGAGGGAAGCTTAGAAGTGGGCATCTTCTGGCTTCTGCTTGTTGCAAACATTTTACTGCATATGATTTGGATGACTGGAAAGGTATTAATCGCCGTGCATTTGATGCCAGAGTAAGTATATAGACCTATCATATAGTATGCTACCCTCTTGCTATCTTCATTATCTTGTATCTTGATTCTGTAGAATTTATTTACATGCCAGTATGCCACAATCACAAGTAAAAGCTTCTATATCCTAAGAGTGCATTACATGTTTTACTGTAGTATTCAACTGGACTTTGAAAATCAAAACAACCAACTTTTGGACCTATCCTTGTTCCATTCATTAACGTTGCTTTCTTGACAAAGGTGCCTTATTTCACGTGACTTCTTGTTCCTGAAAACTTGAATGGGCAGCTAGTATATTATAATAGTACTGTATTAATATTCTTTTGCTAGATTTGCGCTAGTTTAGTGAAATTATTAATCTATGAGACACCCATGAATGAAGGACGGTTACTGCTGTTATTATATTTGGTGCCCCAAATGATTTTTTAGGACCAGAATCTGCTACATCAGGACTCAGGTGTAGTGCCTTCAATTATCTAAGTGTTGTATTATGCGAAAGAATCGAGATGTTACACTGATGAAGCTAACAAATAACAAGCACTCCTTAGTACTGAATTGCCTCGATCTTAGTGTCACCTACTGAGACAGTAATTTCTGGTTCATGCTTGTTCATCTCAGTGTAACACCTAGTTTAGCGTGAAGTTGAAGTATTCTTTTTCTCAGTGGTTCTGTAGATTTTTGCATGAGGTTATGCAAATGCAATACAGATTGAATAACTTTAATGTGGACTTATTGTGAAAATCTGTCCATACAGTATACGCAAGAGAACAGTTACAGAAGTCTTTGGATGTGCTTCAATTGTTAGTTTTCTAGTTTCGTGGAACACCTAAGCAGCTAAGCTAATGTTACGTTCTGTTACATTGCTAGTCGTATAATATGAATATATTCCATGAGAGACTAATTCTGAATATTCAGAATGGATACACTATATAGTTCTTAGCTTTTATTTGTCAAACTAGTATGTGATGAAATCTAGCTATATATTGGCTGTCAGAGAAGTGTAATTGTGTACCACTTCTGCCAAATGCTGCATGCTTGTTAAAAATTTGTTCCTTGAGTATCTTCAGTGGACTGTACTCAATAATAGATTTAAAATTGAATATGGAAATATTTCAGGTGACAAAGCAAGACTTGGCAGACACATACCAACCTCCTTTCAGAAGCTGCGTACAAGAAGGGAAAGCAAGTGGAATAATGTGTGCTTACGACAGTGTGAATGGTATTCCAAATTGTGCCGACCACAATCTATTAACACAAACTGCGCGTGTAGAGTGGGGTTTTCATGGGTAAACTCCTTTTCCTTAACGTAGAAATTATGGTTCGCAGGGGATTCTCATGAGTTGTTCTTCCATGAATGTATTTTATACTCATGGTGGTGGTTTTCTCAGATACATTACGTCAGACTGCGATTCTGTTGCTGCTATTTTTAATAAGCATAAGTATGCAAGATCATTCGAAGATGCAGTGGCAGATGTTCTCAAAGCTGGTATTACTTATTATTATCCCAATTTCACTAGTCACCTTTTTTTATTTCATTCTTATGAGTGTCCTCTTACCTTTGCATAATGCTCGCGTCGGCCTACTCACCCTTATTATGGCCTTCACAAAATGCCGCCCTCAAGTTTAGTTCTATCTGATGGTTAAACAAAACTGCAGGTCTAGATGTTGATTGTGGTTCTATATTGAATAAATACACAAAATCAGCAATTATGCAGAAAAAAGTGAAGGAATCTCAGGTAGACAGAGCCCTTCACAACCAGTTATCAGTTCGGATGAGATTAGGATTATTCAATGGAAATCCAAAACAACAGCTCTTTGGCAATCTTGGTCCAGCTCAAATCTGTACACAACAGCACCAGCAACTAGCCCTTGAAGCTGCCCAAAATGGAATAGTTCTCCTAAAGAACTCTGCAAAGCTTCTTCCGCTTTCAAAGTCCAGAACTTCATCTCTTGCGGTTATAGGCCCAAATGGCAATAATGCTTTTATCCTTCGTGGAAATTATGATGGCCCTCCATGCAAAAATATAGAAGTTGTTACAGCGCTCCGATATTACGTAAAGAATACTATGTACCATGCGGGCTGCAATGATGTGGCCTGTACCTCTCCTGCTATAAATGATGCTGTTAACATAGCGAAACAGGCAGATTATGTTATTTTAGTGATGGGATTAGATCAGAGTGTTGAGAAGGAGGATCATGATCGTGTTGATTTGATGCTTCCAGGACAGCAAGAGGCTCTTGTCCGAGCAGTTGCCGCAGCTTCAAAGAAGCCTGTGGTTTTGGTCCTGGTCTGTGGAGGTCCTGTTGATGTTTCTTTTGCGAAATATGACCCAAAAATCGGAAGCATACTATGGGCTGGCTATCCAGGTGAAGCCGGTGGAATTGCACTAGCACAGATTATCTTTGGTGAACATAACCCAGGTTAGTTCATTGATCCTTGTGCTTGAACAAGATTTTTACCTCATTTATCAATCTTCACATATTGCTTCTTTGAACTGCAAACTGAAAAATACTATGTCTCTCGTGCAGGAGGACGATTACCAATGACTTGGTATCCAAATGAATTCATGAAAGTACCAATGACTGACATGCGAATGAGACCTGAACCATCGTCAGGTTATCCAGGGCGTACCTACCGATTCTACAAGGGACCAACACTTTTCGAGTTTGGTTATGGCCTCAGCTACTCAAAGCACTCCTATGAGTTCACTCTTTCAACACCTAACACTATCCGACTAAATCAACTAACTGCCAGTGCTCAACCAACTTCCGAAAATTCAAGTTCTACACGCTCCCTGTCGGTCTCCAATCTTGGAACAGACATGTGTGAAAAGTTGAAATTCTCCACGTTCGTACGAGTTGAGAGTGTGGGGGACATGGCTGGGAAGCGTCCTGTTCTGCTATTTGTCAGGCATGAAAGGGCTGGCAATGGAACAGATCCTATAAAACAGCTGGTGGGGTTTGAAAGTGTCAGCTTAAATGCAGGAGAAAGAGCTGAAATTGAGTTTGTGATGAATCCATGTGAGCATTTTAGCACAGCCAATGAAGATGGTTTGTTAGAAGTGAAAGAGGGATATAGATATTTAGTTGTGGGGGATAAAGAGCATCTGATTAACATTGTACTTTAGATCCTTTGCTAAATTCCAACACCTCTTCTCAATTTCAACTACTGAAATTTGGTTTCTGGAACTTTTGAAGTTGTTACTTTTGCTTCTGGTAATCTTGTACCTTGTCCTTGTGGCTCACTAAGCTCAAACTTCATTATTGTGAAATTGGCTCGTTTTCTTAAGTGATGCTTGCTTTAAGTTCCATTTATTGGATTACTATCCATAATAGAGTGGTAATAAGGCTAAGGGAAGGGAGCATTATTCAAAACTTTTTATACACAGCACCTAAGAGAATGGAAAAGATAAATAGTAAGGCATCAAAAAGTCGAAGCTTTTCATAGAGGGCCGGAAGCATTTACACTTCTGTCTAGATCATACTTACCATTCGATCCCGATTCATGGCAACTACAGGAGACAAGCTCTATCTCTAAATCCAAGGTTTCCATCAGAGTTACCGATGCTACTACTACTAGGCATCATTTTTACCCACATCAGAACATGACCAAGCTTTAGTTGCATTACCCATGTCATTCTTACCTTTAACTTTTCTTCTTCCCACGTGCATCATCGTTCTTTTTGTTGTCATTAGCTTTCTTTTCTTGCCTGAAAGGCTTTGGCATGGTTTTGAGATACTCTCGTAGATCATCAGTGATACCTCCAAGAACAATTGATGTGAAGAAGTTTATAGCGAACCTAGTGTTTTTTGGGTTATCTGTGGGGAAAATAGATTCAAAAGACATTTGCATTGTAGGCTCGCTGAGACGTTCGTTAAGCACGCTGATCCCCAGGTGATCAGACAAATCCTGTATGAAGAATAGAAAAGACTATATAACCACCAACCATAAAAGCCAACATAAAAAGTCAAGGACTTTAATTAACAATCAGCATAATGGTTACCTAATTTGATACTAAATACTGATTATTTGTTTTCTACAGTTCCCTCTTTTAAACCATTGAAATGATTTAGTGTCAGCTTATAGCGCACATGATATAACCAATGGATGATTTGAACACAAAAAAAGCATCTAGGTTTTAGCCCCAGGTGATCAGACAAATCTTGCATGAAATATAGAAAAGGCTATATAACCACAAACCATAAAACCGAACATAAACCGTCGAGGACTCTAATTAACAATCAGCATTATGGTTATCTAATTTGATACTAAATACTGATTCTTTGTTTTCTACAGTTCCCCCTTTTAGACATTGAAATGAATTAGCGTCAGCTTATAGCACACATGACATAACCAATGGATGATTTGAACACAAAAGCATCCAGGCTTTAGCTGCAGGGATAGGGATTACCTTCTAACAAGTGTAATATCATGCCTAATCACTCTTTAGTTAAAAATACTGCACGAAAATTGCCGGGTGCTGGTGATTTTTCACTTGAGTATGAGTGTGAGTGTAAGTTGGGGGGCTGAGTTACCTGGAATAGAAATTTGATATAGATGCGGGAAGAAGAGGTTGTGTCTTCCTCAGTCAGACGTATGTATGCAAATATGTGCCAAGACAACGTGTCTGTTGCAAGCAGATGTGCAAAAAACTTCGCCACATTCCTCAATTTATTTGTTTCCAGTCTATGGATCATAGAGTACTGCTGAACAAAACACTTTTCCATGTTCTCCTTATGGACCTTGTTTTATCATACAAAAGCGCTGCCCAAGAAGTCCATTGTAGGGAAGGTAAGTATTCTCCTGACTGCAACACTCCAACAACATGATGCACAATTCCATCTGCATAAATATCAGCAAAACCTTCAGTGCTCCAAAACCAATGGGTAGCATAAATACAAATTTATATGCAAGAATGCGTGCCATCAAAAAGACTGTAAAATCACGAGAATAATAAGCAATGCATAACATTGAAAACCACATGAATAAAATTCGGCTTTTAATGATGACACAGTTACCCCAGGAGTCCAGGACGGAGTTGAAAAAACATTGAGGAGAGGTTTCACCTGCTCATTAAAAAAATTTACAACATCCAGAAACTTGTGATCATGTTATATTTGAAAGTTAGTTGTAAAAACTCGCAGAATCATTTTATTGACTGTACAAATTTTACTAGTATAAGGCAGAACCTAAGTTTGGATTTGGAACGATCACCAGAACAAAAACAAGCCAACAACAATGACAGAAATCCTAGATGTCCATTTCTCTATATTGACATCCATGTCGAAATAAAGAGACAATCATATAAAACAGAAGTAAATAAAGTAACCTAGATCTCATCAGTAGTCCCACGACCCAACTTCTCAAAAAACTCACGAGATAGACCATATGAGCCATGGATTGAAACTATCATCAGCTCTAATCATTTATACAGCGAGTGGAAGTATATGGTGATGACTTTTAATACCCACCTCTTGTCCTGGCTCAAGTTTAATTTTAAGAAGCTTGTGCCCTGCATCTTCAATATCAATACCGGACATAATTATAAGATAGATCGTCCTCCGAAGATTGACTAAATTGGTCTCCGTCTCATCCATTATTTTAATCTGCCCTTCATCCTCTAGCTCAGATTGCTCATCGTCCCCGTCTGCACCTGCATCTGAGTCCATTTCCTCCATCGTTTCTTCAAGTCTTTATATTTCATCTCATTGTCCGCGAACTGTGGGTCAGGCTTGAATATGTACGGAAAAAAAAAAAGGAACCTTATTATATGTCCTGTATAGGTTCAAGTGGCCTACAGACAGGTGGACAACAAGAACTAGTAACTGCAATAAATTACCTAAAGCAATCTCAGGGTCAATATCATCCTGAAGAGAGACTCCATGCGTTAATTGGTCTTCTTCCTCAACCAGATCCAACTCCGCACGGACAGCAGGGTAACCCTATTTGAGGTATATCCACAAATAGTATGATTCATTAGTCATATAAAAATGTATAAACAAAAGCAGAAAAACACATCTCACCCGTCATAATTCCTAAATGAAAGTTTACCTGAAACTTGGATTTACGCACTGCAAATAGGCCTTCAATCAAAAATTGAGCACGTTTACTTATTTCTCCTTCATGAAGAATTCCACAAAAACGTTCAAAAATACCTGTTAACGAAAGTATGAACATAAAGGGTGTAAGATAACATCACCGGTTAAATCAAATTCGTCATGATAGTTTTGTGAATCAAATAGATCAGCAAACCGTATCTAGAACAGAATTGAAAGAAACAAAAACATACATGAGAGGCAGTGGCACAAACAATTCCGTATGGCAGTCATATTTTGCAGGCATGTAAACACTATATCGTCATCTATTTATGGCCTTTACAATCGCAGTGCGAACTTTCCTTTACAAATACATAAGTAACGGAACACGCATACGATTTATGTGGAACTAACAACACAGAACAAATCATGAAGTCAGTCTGTCAGCAAAATCTATACTACATAACATTAGACAGTACTTTCCATAGCTAAGCTTAAGTACACTAAGCTAGTGCTCACTCATTCACTCACCATGCAATCCTTGAGGACAAAGGTCCTGGAGCATGGAGCCAGACTCAGTGACAAAGCTTACCGCAACTTCGACAGTGTCCTCTGAGGGATTTTCCAGGAGCAATGTTAACAACTCGAGCGCAAGGAGCTCACCAAGCACTTGCTGGTTGAGCAAATGTGCAATGAATTTTACAGATGCAAGTAGTTGAGGCTGCCATTAACAACAGAAGCAGAAAATTAGATAGATACAGTTACAGCTATAGCTACTCATTGACAAGTGACAAGAAGCAATCACAGATTCACAGTACAGTAGAGTAAAAAGGAAAGATAGGATACAGATTAGGGAATTACTACCTTGTCGTTCCGTTTGAAGGTCGGTTGAGCTGCAATACAGTACGCCTCAATAGAAGATGCCCAATTTCAGGAAACTTGGAATTGACAACTGCGACCAATGCAGCGAGTACATCAATGAAAACCGGTGAGGGTAATTGAGATTTGATGATTGATCGACAAAATAATCCTCTTCCCCAAATTAGGTTTTCATCAAGAAGCTCAGGAATGATGTTTTTGATGTTAGTCTCGCTCAGTTTATTAACAAGGCCATTAATACTCTTCTTCAAACAATCCCACCTCAATCGCTGGTGTTCGGTGCTATCAGTCTCAAATATGAACGTACATTGTTCGCCAGGACATAATCGGAACGATCGATCAGGCTAGAAAAGAAGATGAAAGCCTCTCTCCCGATATCCCAAGTGGCAACCCGAACATCCCGTACTAAAAATTCACCGATTTGATTCATCGAAATGGATATATTATCTATTAAATGTTCAATTGGACTGCACAATTCGTGAAGTTATAAATTTATTTGCTAACACTCCCAAAATAAAATCCTGCCAATTATGAGTCACAACTCACAACAACAACCCAAGCTCATCTACAAAATCACAGTAAATGACATAGCTACATTTACAATTTGAATATGTACACAAAAGTTTAAATTTTTCCTATTCAAATCGTATTTTAAATAATCACTAAACTTCCTCCCACTATATAATTTACGTTGCTCTGTTCTCTTGGTATATGTTAAGCATTTTATAGTTAGTATTCTTAATTATATCACAATGTTTAATATAATACACTCGAATCACTTTAGATTATGTATATTTAATAACTCTAATAATGTAAATAAAAGCTCAAGATGTAATTAAATGTGTTTTTTTCTTTTTGGATAAAATAAGCATATGTCATTACAAAATGAAACCATTACACAAAAATGTCGGACGGTAAAATTGGCCCACCATTTACATTAAAACTAAAATTACATGAAAGAGAATGAGCTAAAGCATTACTAAGAATACGAATAAACCAAAAAGATTGATACATCTTAAAAAATTAAACACAAACTATGAATTTCATCCAAAATTAATCCCACATTCTACATTAGTCCTTACATTTGTTGTGCGTATTCCGTCAAATTAAAATCGCCAAGCATGCACTTCTAAAGTAGGAAGTTAAAAAATTCAAATCTCGTGAATAAACATCATATCAGAAAATGAAAAGTAATAAGATAAATTGTTCTTCAAAATTAATTTCAAACTATAATGTAAATTTTGTATTCACTTAAAAAAAAACGAACAACTAATAAATCATATGAGTGCAACAAATTTTAATTGCAATTGCATGAAATGACAAAATCGGCAAACTAAAATGACATTGGACGATTACTCCAACTAAATAAAGAACGAGTACAATTTAGTTCCACATAATTAGTCCTGCAAGGACACTTATTGAATCCCTATCGGCCAATCAATGCCACCATTCATTGTCCATTACACCACAATTTCCACCTTTCACCAAAAGGTAAAGAATTATTTCACAAATCCACTATAAAAAAATTACCCCAATTAAGCAATTAATAATTGATCCCTAATCACATTTGTGTGGCATGAAATCCAACACAGTCAAACTAACCCAGGCCAGATTAGCGTGATTCATTACCACAAATTACCAAACTAACCCACCTTCAATGATAATCCCATCTGACCAATCACCAAGGGCAGTTTCGTCATTTCAAACACATTTACAAGAAAGCCCTTCTGGTTAATTCTCCACCGGCTATTCCGGTAACCGGTGAGAATCTTTTCCTATAAATAACCCCAAATCCCTTCACAGAATTGCATTGCATCTTCTTCTTTCTCATTCTCTCAATCTCTCGCACTCAACTACTCTGTCTCTATCTATCTCTCACACCGCCTATAGATACAACAAACACAACGGTACAATACAAAACAGCTACATACATGAACAGATGTCAATTTACAGATAGAGAAAAAGAGGAATTAACTAATTTTTTAATTCGTTCGCGATAATATTATTATATTAAAAAATAATAATATTGTTTCTCTCTCTCTCTAGATTTGGTGCCGCTTCGAGGTACAATCCTCTTCTTCTTCTTCTTCTCTATTATCTCTCTCTACGCCTCTATTTATCATCTATCTTGTCTATTGAGCTGATGAAATGTTTCGTTTTAGTGTTGGCCTGTTAATTTGATTGAGACTTAGATCGGGAATAAGGTGTGTTGCTACTCAACAATGCGTTTCTTTGACTCTTTAGATTGGACACTTAAATTAATTTCGATCTGAGTCAGTGATTGTTTCAGTTTGGGGATTTATGGTTTATTAGTCGGACTGTGATTACAATTTACAACACGGTGTGTTTTGTTTCTATCTGTCGTATTGGAACTCCAATTTTTGTTGTTTCTGTGCTGATTGCTATATTGAATGAGAATACTCATAATGTGTTTTTTTTTTTAATTTCATTTTCTTTTTGCAAGTTAATTGGAAATGTTAGGTGAATGAATGGAACAAGATTCCTAACTGTTTTTAATCTGATTGTATGTGTAATTGGTTTTCTGAGTATGTGAGTGTTAGGATCTATGTGCACATGTATGTATATATGCTTAGATGGAATTAGAATGCCGGTAGGTCTAAGATGAACTTCCAAATTGTTAATTTACAATTTTAGTTTCATTTTCTACGCAAATGTGCGATTATTTTGTTGTGAAACCTTCTGTAGTGCATGCTGGTGACGACTTTTCTTACATTTTGCTTGTTCAGATTTGTGGCAGAAGGTTTTGTGTGCTAGAAATTATCCAAATTAAATTAGAGGTAGACAATTTTGGACATATCTGTTTGCTTATATGCAACGCTTTCTGAAATGGGTTCCAAAGGAAGGATGCTATTTGATCTTAATGAACCTGCTACTGAAAATGAAGATGATATTAATGATCTTGTCTGCTTCCAGCCTCAGAGGGCTAGTCCTTCTTCAAGCACTCCAGCACAGGCATCTGACTCGTTTGTGACACCGCCTAATCCGCAAGGGATAGTAAATAACCACAATTACCCTCACCGATCCTTAGTTTCTGATTTCCAGCCTCAGGGGGGTAATCCTTCTTCAAGCATCACAGCATCTGACTTGTTTGGGGCATCAGCTCAACCCCAAGGGATAGTAAATAACAAATTTTCTCATACATCTTCAATATCTGGTTTCCAGCCGCAAAGGGTTACTACTTCTTCAAGCAAAGCAGCATCTGACTCGTTATCGGTAACAGCTCAACCTCAAGGGATAACGAATAACCAGTTCTCCTATCACACATCATCAGTATCTGGTCAACCGCAAAGGGCTACTATCTGTTCAAGCACTGCTGCATCTGACTCGTTTGGGGCATCACCTCAACCTCAAGGGATAACGAATAACCAGTTTTCCTCCCACACACCATCAGTATCTGGGTTTCAGCAGCAAAGGGCTACTATCTGTTCAAGCACTGCTGCATCTGACTCGTTTGGGGCATCAGCTCAACCCCTAGGGATATTAAATAACCATAATTCGTCTCAAACAGCTTCAGTATCTGGTTTCCAGCCGCAGAGAGCTATTCCTTCAAGCTCTGCAGCACCCGACTTATTTGTGGCATCAGCTCTCTCGGAGGGAATAGTTAACAACAACGCTTTCTCTCACGCATCATTGGTATCTGGTTTTCAGCCCTTTGTTCGTCCTAGAGTTATTCAAGGACCTGACAATTCATCTGGAAATAGGATTTCCGGGGACATGGTTCAAAGTTCTGTCACATCATCAGACCCTGTCAATAGTCAGGATGCAAAGGTTGCATTAAGCCCACCCTTAGGTTCTGCAGATGCACATGAGAAGGAAGAAGGGGAATGGTCAGATGCAGATGGTTGTGTTGATACTCGGACAAGTATGAATGATGAGGATCCAAATGGTGGAATTGGTAAAAATGGGCCTGAGAAAGGCTCAGCTGAAATTCTGGATGGTAATATATCAGTTGCAGCTGTGCACACTGTACCTATAAATTTGGAAGATGTTAAGAATGAAAATATTAGCCGTCCATCTGGTGTGGATCCAGAAACAAATGATAAGAAAGGAGATGCATCATCAAATAGTCAGGGAGATACTGCTGCTCCAGTGCCAAAGCAAAGAGAACTTAGAGGTGCTGAAGCAATTCACGCATTAAAGATAGCCAATAATCTTGGAAAGCGCCCTAAGCTTGATCAACAGAAAGAAGCCATGCTGGGCAAGAAGCGCAACCGGCAGACCATGTTCCTCAATTTAGAAGATATTAAACAAGTTGGAGCTTTGAAAACTACAACCCCGAAAAGACAGATACCTGCATCATCCATAACTCGGACAGTAAAGGATGCTCGTACAAATCTTCCGTCTGCTGAACATGGGGATAAGCATACTCAGCCGGTGAATAAAGACTTAAAGCCAGCTGATCTGCCTATCACCGAAGTGAATGACATTATGGATTCGAATGATTGTAGATCTGAAAGTAATGGAAACAATAGCTCAGGAAATGTTGGACGTCCTAGGAGATTGAATAGCTCAGCAGATCTTGCTTTAGAAGGACAGGCACAATCTGCTTTTAGGCAGAACTCATGGAAGCAGCCAACTGAATCTAGACAACTTAAGAATTCACAGGTACCTGGGAGGAAGCCAGCTGTTATCAGTCAGAGTTCTGTTGATCCTAAAGTGGCACCAAAAAAAGTTCCTTCTAGGAAGCAACTAGTTCCGGGTAACACGTATCAGGATTCATCTGTAGAGCGTCTGTTGCGTGAGGTGACAAATGAAAAGTTCTGGCGTAATCCAGGTATTTAAGTGCTCACAAATAAATACATGTATTATTATTCTCTGGCCACTTGTTTTCTTTTTGGGTCTGTTGTCATACTACAAGTTGATATTTGTTAACCTGCTTGCTATTGGATACATCATTGCCACTAACTGGTTTGCCATCTTCGTTTGGTATTACTCATCTGACCTTTACCAGATTTCACCATTTTCTATGAGTTCAAGATTCTACATGGACTTGAAATAATCAATTGGACCTAAGAGTCATATGGTCATATTTCTCTATAGCTTTCTGCGATCATGTTTTCATGGATAGTGTTGCCTTCTTATTCACCAGCTTTTGTAACTTCTACCAGTTAATACTTAATAGTAATGATTGCGTTGATTTTCGCTCTGTTATTTGTGTGTTTATATTCTGAATGGTCATGGATAGTGTTGATTTCTTGTTCACCAGCTTTTGTAACTTCTACCAGTTAATATTAATGATTGCTTAAGTTTTCTGTCTGTTATTTATTATGTATTAATATTTCTGTATGGACAGAGGATGAGGAGCTCCAACGTGTCCCTGGTTGCTTTGATTCTGCAGAAGAATATATTAGGGTTTTTGAGCCTTTGCTTTTCGAGGAGTGTAGGGCGCAGCTTTATAGTACATGGGAGGAGTCGTCAGAAACATCTACTAGTCATATTAGGGTAGGAATAAAAGTCATGGAGCGGCGAGAAAGGGGTAAGGACAATAACCTATTAATATTTTCAGACATGGGTACTTAGCTCTGATTTTATTGCTTATTACTGCTTTTGGTTTCATCAGGGTGGTTCGACGTGGTTCTAACTCCACCACATGAATACAAATGGACATTTAAGGAAGGGGATGTGGCAGTTCTGTCCTCTCCTAGGCCAGGAGCAGGTTTATATCACTTCTACCCTTTATGTTTTTTTTTTTAAATATGTTCTTTATTCTAAAGATTACATCTAAATTATTGTGTTTTTCTTCTATTGTCATTGGAATGCAGTTAATTTTAGAAAGACTAGTTCAACTCTTGACAATGAGGAGAAGCCTGAGATGAATGGGCGTGTTGCTGGAACAGTAAGGCGGTATACGCCTATTGATAATCGCGACCCTATGGGGGCTATCCTTCACTTTTATGTGGGAGATGCATATGATTCCAGCAAGTGAGTTGTTTTCTACCTGGGTGTTTTTTTTTCTTCTTTTTCTCTTTTAAAAAATTGCTTCCTTCAAATTGAATCTATACCCTGACAATTATCTTCTTTAATGATACTGCAGTAAGATTGACGAGGATCATATTACACGGAAGCTCCAACCAGGGAGTGTCTGGTTCCTGACTGTCCTGGGTTCCTTGGCAACCACACAGCGCGAGTATGTTGCACTCCATGCATTTCGGCGTCTTAATTTGCAGGTACTCCCCCACCTGGATTTGGTGTGCAAATATTTATGATCATCAAGTACATCTATACGATGCTTATGTAATAATGTCCTCTTGCAGATGCAAAATGCAATCCTTCACCCAAGTCCTGATCAGTTTCCAAAATATGAAGAGCAGACACCTGCCATGCCGGAATGCTTCACTCCAAACTTTGTTGAATATCTGCACAGGACCTTTAATGGTCCCCAGTTAGGAGCAATTCAGTGGGCTGCAATGCATACAGCTGCTGGCACGTCTAGTGGCATGACAAAGAGCTGGCCATTTACTTTAGTTCAGGGCCCTCCAGGAACTGGCAAGACGCATACAGTATGGGGAATGCTTAATGTGATCCATCTTGTGCAGTATCAACATTATTATACCGCATTGTTGAAAAAGCTGGCACCTGAAAGCTATAAGCAGGTTAATGAGAGCAGTTCTGATAATGTAGCCATTGGCTCAATTGATGAAGTTCTCCAGAGCATGGATCAGAATCTCTTTCGAACTCTTCCAAAACTTTGTCCTAAACCTAGGATGCTCGTATGTGCTCCCTCCAATGCTGCAACTGATGAATTACTTTCACGTGTCCTTGATCGTGGATTTATGGATGGTGAAATGAAGGTTTATCGACCAGATGTAGCGCGAGTTGGAGTAGATTCTCAGACTCGTGCTGCTCAGGCAGTATCTGTGGAACGCAGAACTGAGATACTTCTGATGAAGAGCCGTGATGAAGTTTATGCGCATATGCACACCTTGAAGGTCCGTGAAAACCAGTTTGCACAGCAGATTGCTTACCTGCAACGAGAACTTACTGTTGCAGCTGCCACTGGTAATGCACAAGGATCCGTTGGTGTCGATCCTGATATCCTGGTGGCTAGAGACCAAAACCGCGACTCTTTACTACAAAACCTTGCTGCAGCAGTTGAGAACAGAGACAAAATATTAGTTGAGATGTCCCGACTGTTCATCCTGGAAAGCAGGTTTCGTACAGCGAATAATTTCAACCTGGAGGATGCCCGCGCTAATTTGGAGGCAAGTTTCGCTAATGAAGCTGAAATTGTTTTCACTACCGTGTCCAGCAGTGGTCGAAAGCTGTTCTCTCGTTTGACGCATGGCTTTGACATGGTTGTGATAGATGAAGCGGCCCAGGCTAGTGAAGTAGCTGTACTGCCTCCTCTTGCACTTGGTGCTGCTCGCTGTGTTCTTGTGGGGGATCCTCAGCAGCTTCCGGCTACTGTTATCAGTAAAGCAGCTGGAACTTTATTGTACAGTCGAAGTCTTTTCGAGAGATTTCAGCAAGCAGGTTGTCCAACGATGTTGTTGTCTGTGCAATATAGAATGCATCCACACATTCGTGAATTCCCTTCGAGGTACTTCTATCAAGGACGCCTTACTGATAGTGACAGTGTTGTGAGTCTTCCAGATGAGTTGTATTACAAAGACAATTTGCTGAGGCCCTATATCTTCTATGATATCTCTTATGGCCGTGAATCTCATAGAGGGAGTTCAGTGTCTTATCAGAACACACAGGAGGCACAATTTTGTGTCCGCTTGTATGAGCACCTACAGAAGACGCTGAAAACATTGGGCTTGGGCAAAGTGACTGTTGGCATCATCACTCCTTACAAGCTGCAGTTAAAATGTCTCCAGAGAGAATTTAAGGATATTATGAGTTCTGATGAAGGAAAGGATATATACATTAATACAGTGGATGCTTTCCAAGGCCAAGAACGTGATGTCATTATAATGTCTTGTGTCCGTGCTTCAAGTTATGGAGTTGGGTTTGTGGCTGACATCCGCCGGATGAATGTGGCTCTTACTCGAGCTAAAAGAGCTCTTTGGGTGAGTACGGTTATTTTCCTACTTGAGTGCTACTGGTAAGTACATTATCTTGTGCATTTGCAATCTTCAACATTAATAATTTTTTTCCCCTCTCAGGTAATGGGAAATGCAAATGCATTGGTGCAATCTGAAGACTGGGCTGCATTGATTGCCGATTCCAAGGCACGGAACTGTTATTTAGACATGAATGCCCTGCCTAAGGAGTTCGCAATCCCAGAGTCTTCTAGTCATAAGCTATCTGGTGCAAGGAGTTCGAGACCTGGACCAAGATTTAGATCACATGATGTGCATATAGACTCCAGGTAGTCTTGCGAGCACCAAGCCTTTACTATACTTAAGATGTACTTACTCATGCCTAAAGCACTGTACTCCAAAGTAAAATAGTACATAATAAAATATGAAAAGGTGGCAAAAATATGTAATTATAGTGTAAAAGTAACATTTTAAATTATTTGTTATGTGGGTAGTTTCCAACTTTGGTACTGTGAAGTTCTATGGTACACCTATAAGTGGAAAATGGCTTAAGTGAGTATAAAATTAATGTGAACTTGAAGAGATCACATGTCTGTAGAAGCTCTTATGGCTAAATTTGGTTTTGTGTCTGTCTGTAGAAACTCTTTTTCTGCGCATTTTTTCCTTCTGGAGACTAACATGTAGAATTATTTGAACATTTTGGTATATACTACATTAATAAATATTATTATTAGAGCTTTTAGCCACTCGCTCTAATTGTTTTAGAATCTGCCTGAGCTTTTGTGTTCACTTTGTCTGACTTTAGGTCAGGGACACCATCAGAAGAGGATGATAAGTCGAATACAGCGCTATCTAGGAATGGAAATTACCGTCTCTTAAGGCCTGGAACAGAGAGCTCGCTGGATGATTATAGTCAATCTAAGGATCGATCTCGAGATTCATGGCATTATGGGCCCTCAAAGAGACAAAATATTTCTGGTGGTTTTGCAAAACGAGACTTGTAGAAGCAGGAACAATGATGGAAACCTTCTTGTTTGCTTGTTGCAGTTGAAAGCCCTGAATGTGCTTGTGGCCTGGGAGGTTAATATCAAGCACCGGTTCCCGTTCAGCCTCATGACTAGGAATTTCAGAGATGCTGAGAGGTCGGTACGTGGTGGAATCTGACAGCTGGAGGAAGCGTTGCATGGAAAGACCTAGTTTTGGAGCTGATGGTTGCTTTATATGATGAAATGGTCTTATGGATTCACATTTTGGTTGAACACTTCCAAAATCCTCCCCTCTTGGGATGGATCGTCAATTGTGCCGTGCCCCATGACGGGGTTACGTGTATATTGAGGTATGCACATGATCCCTCATCTGCATTGACCCTACTTTTGAAGGATTGATATTTGCTTTGCGGAAATTATGTATGACTGAATTAAGGATCAATGTTCATAGTAGGTCTCCACTCTGAAGCATTTGGGTCAAGGTGTATCGCTAGAGTCTTGATAACGGGTCTTACTCATAAAGTAAGTAATCTGCTGAGGTGGACCTCTAGGTTTTTCTTATAACTGGTGGTCCTTGTGAAGATACATCTGATGGCTATTCTGACTGTGAGATATGATGAATCGATTTTTAAAAATGTCGGTGAGTTCAGCATTCCGGAGGAAAAAGCTTATCATGCAAGCATATTATGTAATCTGTCAGGGAAAGGATTAATCATTGAGCTTCTTGGAGGGGCTTATGGATTCATGATTTGAATTGAATCTTATTGTGGAATGCAAAATACACATGAAGACCTTGAACTACTAACTAGCCTGAGTAGGTGCACTATGCAGGATTTAAATAAAAATAGAAGCACTTCAGGAATTCTTCTAGAAATATATTTAGTCTTTGTTGTGTATGCCTACATTGCTGGATGGTCCAGAGAATGCAAATCAGTTTTAATTTCACAAGAACATCTGTTGGATCATTACATAATGAGATAGTGTGCCCATGAGGTGTGTTGCTTTGCGGACTATGGTATGTTTGGGAATCAGACTATGGTATGTTTGGGAATCAGAATGAAGTAGCGGGATTAAGCAGTCCACATTTCAACTGATGGTCATGTATTGTTCCAGAAGAAGTGCTGGGTTAGACAAATGAACAGGTATTCCATCCATCATAAGAGAGGATATATTATCTCCTGCTGTACTGCACGTGTTCCTTGAAAAACTTGGGCATGGATGGCCATTGACGAATACTAGCTTTTGATCACTGATCCGATCGGATTACCTCTACCGGATAAGAAGACCCCGACATAAAACTGAAGAGTAAAGGTGCTTTTCTCCTGTTACCATCAAATGGAGAATATATTGAAAAATTGAGTTGGCTCCAGTAGATGAATTTATACGCATAATGTTCCTGTCATGTATTTTCTTTGTATCCCACATCTTTATGTCGTGAATTATCAATATATCTGACCGGCCTGTTGATGGCCTTTAAATTATTAAATAAATGCTTTGGTATACTGTGAATTTAACAGTTCTGTAAAATGTTCCGAGGAATTGGGGTTGATTGAATGACCATACTATTTGCCCCAGCTAGTTATTATTCGCAAATCTTAGATAACTAATAACTAATCAGAGGTGGTTATTATACCAATTAATTTAATTTTAATCAATTAAATTAATTTTCTCTCAATTCTATATTTAATATACTAGAATTTGGTTAACACGCTTATATATTAGCATATTAATTTTCTCTCAATTTTATATATAATATACTAGAATGTGAGTAACACGTTTACATATTAGCATATTTTGAAGTATGACTTGTTATTTAGATCGTCTAAAGTAGATGTAGAATTAAAAAAAGAATATGACGCGATTCAATATGAAATCCATAAAAAATTGAGTGAATGCAACAAACACTACGCGTGTGAAGCATTTTGCAATATATATAATATTTTTGTATTAAGTATTAACAATAATATTTATCTTTTATTAATATTAAGCAGACACTCCGTATTTATGAGGCCACGGGTTTGATTCTTCGAAATGGGTGATTTTAGTCTCTATATATAGAGAATGGTAATTAGAGACGTGCGATGTATTGATGAGTAATTTGCTCAAGTTTAATTTTTGTATTTGTAATACTATATCTAAAAAATTATGAGTCGGTCAGGTGGTTAGAAGCTGATGAAAAAAGAAAGAAGGAAGTTAGTTACACTTTATCTAGTCAAAATTTATCTCTCTATTAATAACTTATATTTATTAATAAATAGACATATCCACGTTCAAATACCAAAAATATCGAAGATATTAAAGTTCCATGTCGATAGCTCCCCTTTTGGAGCTGAGAAGTTCACGGCTCCAATTTGGAGATGTTTACAATTTAATAGAATCAAACAAAATTTCAAAACTCAGCTACTCATCTCTGAGTTGAATCCCAAACACTCAGTATACTTTCAGTGACAATATATTTTCAATCACTTTCAGTGATGCTTCATTATCCTTTCTGTTCTTTCCACTGCTTCTGCATAAAGAAGTTCCTTGAACGGTGACTTCAAAAAAATTCAATGTAAATGCAAGAAAATTCTTTGGGAAGAACCAAAGATTCAAACTTATGACTGGAGAGTTAATGTGATGAATAGTTGTATTTTGATGTGACAGTGCATTTCATATGAGGCCAGATCCAGCATTTGAAACGGTACTATCAACTCATTCCACATCACTTATCAGTATCATATGTATAAATTCTTCACACGAACCAAGCAAGAAAAATTTGCAATTCACCTACCATGTATTACAACATCTTATCAGTCTTATGCAAAGTCTTTGATTACAGTATCCATATACTACAATCTACCCAGAGCACTTCCTATTCAAAACAGATAAGCAACAAGCTAAACTAGAACGTATACAACGGCCGTATGAGTACATAATTCGAGTTGCATCTGACTCTTGAGATTATGTAGAAGAAAACAATCAGGAGTAGGCAAGCCAGCTGCAAGAACAGAAAGGAAATGTGTTACTCATGTTTGATGGTCTGCAAAAGGCTGTTAAGCAAAAAACAAGATATCCATTCCAGTACCTCAATTTTGTGACTGCATCTTCTCATCTAGTTTTTCCCTGTATTGTGCCAGACCCTGTATTTCATGGTTGGAAAACAACAGAATATCATGAGCTCACCGGATCAATAAATTGAACAAACAAAACTACATTGAGCTGAGATAGTATTTTAGCATGCACAACAATTTCATCAAAATTCCTGCTTCCTTGTGCATGATTTAGGTTTGTTGAGCTTGATTTGGAAGCATGTGATCCATTTACATTAAAGCCCTATTGAAGTATTAATTCAGGTCACAATAAGCATCAGGCAATTTACCATAGCTAGATCATCTTAAGTATTATGAGAGTTTATAAAAGAGTTTCTATGATAATACTCTTTCATGTTTGAGATGGGATTTCACATTTTCAGCTTCATTCCTAATAAAGTTGTGTGAGGGGTGAAAAAAGGGGTTCAGGGAAGGTAGTTCGAATTTAAGCTTCAGTTCAAGGCTCTGTCGCATTTAAAGGAATAATTACCTCTCGTATGGGTTCTTTCAGTAGAACTTCTAAATAACTAACACTAGAAGACTAGAAGTATACAAGGACTTTCACTTCTCGTATAAGAACACAAATTTACTTCAATGCACTATGAAGCCACAGTGAAACCAAGACATAAAATCAACATATCTACTAGTCCACACGGATTCACAATTTTTTGTTATTTCATTCTTGTCAAGTAACGGTTAAAACATTTTACAGCACAATATTGATAAATCAAAAGAACAGGAATCTAACTATATTTCAAGCAGCTCTGCACAGATCAATAGCTTGTCAGAGTACAGGATTTCGAAAAACATATCATGAACGTATTTAAGAAACAAAAACACTGCGTAACACAAAAAGCGATTTCATTTTGTGCCCAGCAATTCTATGCTGGCAAAATGATTATATCTAGTCAAGAAATTATGTGTAACTCCAGTCTTTAGGTACGCAAATGAGAGACGGGCATACCTTAGTATATGCAAACACACTAGCCTCAGTGGGCGCCACAGGACTACCCCTACGAATAAACTGTTCATCTTTAAAAATGTAAAGCATTGGTATTCCAGTTGCCAGTTCCAAGCTAATAACCTGATAAAAAGAAACAGAAAATTAGTTAAACGAAAATATTCAGAAATAGCACAGTTCACCTGGTTAAAAATCCAACCTGTTGAGAAGACAACTTGTCCAGATACATAATGATCGACCGTAGTGAATTTCCATGGGCTGCTATCATTACATTTTTCCCAGATTGGAGTTGGGGTTCAATCTGTTCAATTTAAGTACTTAGCACCATGGATCATGAACAAGCAAATCTAATGTTTCTGAAGAAATTTGGACAAACTTACATGTTCTCTGAAATAGGCAACAGCTCTCTCGGCACACATTTCCAAACTCTCACCATTTGGTGGAGGGATATCATAACTACGCCTCCACTCGTGAACTTGCTCTTTTCCATATCTATCTGCCGTTTCCTGCTTATCGAGGCCTTGTAGCTCTCCATACCTGTACAGAGCATTTAATATATTTAGAATGATACCATTTCACCAGTAAGTAGGCTAGCTGGGGAAGTTTTGCCTACATTCTTTCATTTAGTTGCCAAGCTGTTACAACTGGAATGCACTGCTTTTTCGTCTCTTCACTGAAAATTTGACTCCATTGTTGTGCCTGCTCACTCTCGTTATGCAAAATAACTGGGACCTGTACATTGTTAAAACTTAGCCCTAAGAGAGTGTTTGCACTAATAGAAATATTTCTATAATTCTGGAAGTCCATATACAGTAGGAGATAGCTATTAGAGAATCCATCAAGTGTTTGCAGAAAGTGCTGAAGGATAAGAAATTTGCAGATAATTTAAGAGAAGAGAAGCTTTAAAGCTGGCCTAGCCAACTTCTGCATGTTTCATCTTCAACGACCCCCCAGAATGAAAAGGAGAAACTAGAAGCTGTTGGTGCTAGAAATAAGCTACATGGTATCATGGGTTGGCTATTCCTTTGTTCTCTTGGCCCTAGAAATATTCAAATGCAACTCACTTGAGCAAACGCACGGTTGAGTCTGAGTACAATTGTGAAAAGCTCGGAAGTGTTATATATCCTAGCTTAGAATTTCCTCACACAGCATGCAATAGTTAAATCACAGAGCAAGAACATTCAGAGATTCAGTGTAAAAGCACTCTCACAAAATGATTACCTTCTTGCGACGGTGTTCAGTCATGGCAAGCATAGCAGT
>JAYMSP010001292.1:0-33739 GCA_036897095.1 Plantago elongata
ATGAGGAGAGGCGTAGGTTGCAGCAGGAGCAAGTAGGGTCCTCCTCTGATATCTCCATAGACGAAAGGAATGCTCTCTTTTTGCATGTTAATCCAGTTAACAACAAAAAGAGAGCATTGGGACTTGAAAATCTGGCCCTGATCCTTCTACGAGCAGTGGCGGTTCGCAGAAGTCGATGATTCGTATCAGTCAGTTGGAGGAGAGTCGAGATTGCTGCGAGAGCTTCTACAAAATCAGAAGAATCAGCTACAGTCGCAGGCGAAAATGATTGAGAAGTTCGACCAATTTATAACCACATTCACTCTGCCCCCACCACCCGGTAGTTCGTAGGTTTGATTTGATGTACGGATAATCCACCACCCTCTACTTCGTAGGTTTTTTTGATGTATGAATAATTTTATACGATATATATATAAATTATAATTATATTTGTTCCATTAAAAGTGTGTGCTCTTAAATTTCCCTATATATAAATTATATTTGTAATAAAAAAAATTAAAAAATAATTTTTTTTTTAGAAAAATACAATTTCTAACGGAATCGCCAGATTCCGTTAGAAAGTTTTCCAACGGAATATGGTAATTCCGTTAGAAATATTTCTAACGGAATCTGGCGATTCTGTTAGAAAACTTTCTAACGGAATATGGTAATTCCGTTAGAAAATTCTCTAGCCGGTTCTGGTTTGAACCGGCCAGAATTTCTAACGGAATTAATAATTCCGTTAGAAATTTTTAACGGAAAAAGTGTTCCGCTAGAAATTGTTTCTAACGGCTCTTTTCTCACGGTTTTTGTTTCGTTAGAAATTCCGTTACAAACCTCAATTTCCGTTAGAAATTTCGTCACTAAAACGCTGTTTTTTTGTAGTGAGAAGTGTTCGACAAATTTTGAGGTATTTTTTTATAGGAGTAAAGATCACCTAGTTATTATAGTACAAAACTAAGTTTGTTTTATGTTACAGTTCAATCTAACTGATTAAATTTTTATGAATTATTAAAGTTATACATGACTATATCGACGCGAAGTTAAACGCTTCAAGCGATTACATTATAACGTCCGTTACATTTTAGTTTTAAATTGTTTATCAACTTATACATATTATGTACGACAAATTAATTTTTTATTTAATAAAATTTGTCGCCATGTCCCGTCGAGTATCGACGGATCGACTAGTATACATACATAATACTCACGAGTTTGTTCCTCTCATTTGAGCGCCTTTTGTAGCCAGAGACACTCCGACTCGGATTCGTTCTCCTTATCTCCCACCTTCTTCGTGAGTTACGTACTTTGTGAGCTCGGTTGGTAGCCTTGATGGTGTACACGAATGAATACCAACTTACCAACAAGGCAACAACATTATTAGTTGAAACTTGGTGAAGGTTTGAGTTGCATTGTAACTTGAAGTTACCGGTCATCAATTGGTGTTAAATTAATCATGTCTGGTTCTTCTTCTGTTAGTGATAGGAGTAGGAAAGTATTGTTAAATTAATCATGTCTGCTGTGTTTTCCATGGATGGGAGGGAGTTCAGTTCTTCCTCATAGACAGCTTGAAAGTTGATCCATCCACTCTGCAAATCCTTCACTACTCCTCCTATCTGCCCTTGGTTGCTAAGCCCTTCTGCGGCATACTCTCCGATTCCTTATACGTCCTCGGCCAGCACCGCGTACCTTATATTGCTCGCCATTGGAGGTAGCATATGTAAAAGTTCGATTTTTTTTAAATGTATGCACTTTTATGACATTTAAAATGACGGTTTAACATACCACTAAAACGGACTATTTTATACTATATGTACTACCCCCATATGACGCCACGTTGTTTGTCCAGAAACTTTGTGGCCTTGGGATCTCATCCACCTCTCTTTTCCGTTTCCCCAAAACGCTGCAACTCCTTCATAAACAAGTAAAGAAAAGGAAACAAACAAACAATAATGGTTATGGTGTGAATAATTCCACTTTTCCTTTTCCAAATTTAGTCTCTTTCAAGTTAAAGTTAACCAGTCACTCCATGTGGCAATCTTGTCGGTATATTTCAACGTCTTCAATTCATTCCTAGGAAAAATATCCCATTTTGATTTGGGCCAGCACATCATTTCTTCAAGATCTTTATCTGTTTGTTATGTGAATTACGAGAAGAGAAAACCTATTTGATATCTTGGCTTTTTTCGATATAAAGACGGAGTTTTTATCTGTTTCTGATATTGAATTTAGTTTCAGCAATGGTGTCTGGTTTGGATGATTGTGTTAGGAGTAGGAAGTTGTTGCTCGGATTAGGATATTGGGTACAGGGTTTAAGATGTTTTCCATGGATGGGAGTTCAGTTTTTTCTTAAAGATGGGTTGAGAGTGGATCCATCTACTCTGCAAATCCTGCAGAATTCTGCCAATTTGCCTATGGTGGCTAAGCCCCTTTATGGGATTGTTTCTGATTCGTTTTATATCTTTGGTCAGCATCGTGTTCCTTATATTGCATTTGGAGGTAGTATATTCTTTTCTTACTTTTATAAAAATGGGTTCTTTATATGATGTTGTATGCTAATTGTTGCATAGATTCTGATTCTGTGCATCTTGAGATGTTCATGCTTTGTTTTGATTCTTGATTCAAAGCTGTTTGTGGGTATCTGCAGTTGCGTGGTTAGATTACGTAATTGGGCGAACTTTTTTGTGTCCTGGCTTCTCATTACGTAATTGCTGCGTTTTCTGATCCTTTTTCTATCAATCATCATTCATCAATGCTTATGTTTTGATTTCATGTGTGGATTTCTGTTTCTATTAAATGCTCAATAATGGGATATCTGCTGGGCTTATGTTTTGAAATTTGATATCTGTTCATGTGTCGTAGTGAAACTGGTTCTACACGTGGTGGCTTTATTAAATCTGATGGGAGATTGTTTTCCAAAATGGGAATCATAAATCAATTGGGAAGCAAAGTGTAATTGAACAAGTTTACCATGTTAGATGCTGGGGCATGTAAGTTGTTATCAGCAGCTACTTCTGTGCTTATTGCAACTAATATACCGATGAGTAATTATAGATTTAGGGAGTCCAGTAGCATGACATGTAATATATGGTCTCATTTTTTATCTTCTTTTGACTTGCTTTCTTGAGTTGCTCTGTAGCTTTCTTACTTCCTACTAAGTTATTCTGTTATCTTACAATTTCTATTGTGTTTGCAGTATTCTTGCAAGCAGTTTCATGGATAGCTATAGCCCTTACTGCTAGATCAGGCATTTCATTCTTCTTAATCACTGTTTATCTCCTCCTTGGAAATCTTGGTGCCTCAATAGTCGAGGTTGCAAATGACGCAATAGTCGCGGAGACTGCGAAACAACCTACTCCCTTCAAAAGCTCCAAGCCATCTCCCTCAGGTCAACTCCAGTCTTTTGTTTGGATGGCCTCATCCCTCGGTGGTGTTTTAGGAAATTTACTTGGAGGTATACTTATCAACAAATACTCCCCCGTATCGATGTTCCTCATGTTTGGCATTCTTCTGGGCTTCCAGTTCTTGACCACATTATTTATCCATGAAAGCTCTTTGGACTTGCCGAAAACCCCATCCCACATGACTTTCAAGAAACAATTATCTGAACTCCTATCTGCACTAGGAAATCCCGAAATTTACAATTCCATCCTCTGGTTTGGAGTATCCTATGCTATGATACCAGCATTAACTGGAACTATGTTTTTCTACCAAACTCAGCATCTGGAGATAGAATCATCTTTACTTGGAATATCTAAAGTGTTTGGCCAAGCTGCCATGTTGCTATGGGGTGTTGTATACAATGGCCATCTTAAATCAGTGTCATCAAGAACACTAATCGCAGCTGTCCAAGGAACCATGGCTGTGTTCATGCTCTCGGATTATTTATTTGTGAAAGGAGTTTACCAGCAAATGGGAATCCCTGATTCTGTATATGTCGTAGTTTTTTCAGGTTTGTTGGAAGTTCTTTACTTCTTCAAGATTCTACCCTTCAGCGTGTTGATGGCAAAACTCTGTCCATCAGGGTGTGAAGGTTCAGTTATGGCTTTTGTCATGTCGGCTATTGCTCTTGCATTTATAGTGAGTGGTTATTTGGGAGTTGCTCTAGCATCATATGTTGGGGTGACAGCAGATGATTTCTCGGGATTGCCTAAGGGTCTTCTGGTTCAGGCGGCATTTACTCTTTTGCCCCTCATCGGAGTGTCATATGTTGCAGAAGATGTGAAGTCTGTACCAAAGAAGGAGAAGAAAGAAGATTAGAATCTTATGAGACTTGGCAATATGTTGTTTATAAATGCTATATATTACATATATGTAGTAGTTGTTACTGCTAGGAAATAGTAATGTTATTTCTGCAGAATAAGTCTGTGAAATTATGTATTACTTAGGCGAGCATGGACTTCATCTGCATTTTGCTGGTGAGGAGCAATGCCTCTGTAGGCAACAGTATTCGTGCTGTTTATACTTGAACCTTGATGAACCTCTACAGGGACAGTTCCATAATGGAGAACGTCTTGTAGCAGGATTTTGTATCTTGTTATGTATCACCTGTTCCATTTTGTGTTTGTGATAGAAGGCAAATTGTATGTAATTGCTGGTGTATTATGAGTCTTATTAAGAGTAGATAAATGGATAAAAATGAATTGATTGCAATGGAAGATAGACTTGTTTTGTAACGAATCACAGGAACCTCTGCTGCCATAATGGATTGTTGGTGTATATGGTTTTGAATATTTATTACTGTATTCCGATAGAACCACTACTCTGGCAGATCTTACATTTTGCATTTTTCTGTAGGGCACTGTTCCATTGTGAACAATCTAGAAATGAAGCCAAGGCTCTCTTTGGCATGAGCTTATTAGCTAGATGGTCTAATTCGAAGCAAAATACGTATGCAATACAAATTATATGGTCTAATTCGAGCAAAATAAGTATGCAATATAAATTATCCGATGTATTAGTCACTGTAGCTGTTATTCTAAGAAGTATATATATTGCTTTTACAATGGTAGTAAACAGCTAAAATGCCAAAATGAGATCCAAAGTGTAAGTTCTGATATAGGGTTTACATCAATAGACGAGTAATTATTGGGGAAATAAATTAATATACAAAGTCTTGATGAACTGTAGATGTACACTAATAGCCTACACTGTACAGTCCACACTCGTCCCTGCCCACGAGAATATCAATGCCAGCAGAAACTGATTCATGCGGATCAGGCGCAGCAAAGTTAGCAAGTCAAGATTTCATGTCATCGAGGAAGTTCAGAATAGCTTGCACCACTCGTCAGATAATTCAGATTAGAACCTGATCGATAAGGCCATACAAATCTCCATTTCTGAGGAATCACTGTGTATAGGTGGGCAATTCATAGGATGACCATAAAATTCCATTATCCTTCTCAGGGACTTGCATCTGAATGTAAATAGTTTAGGCATTGACTGACTCTTCAACTGGCACATGCAATGTTTCTTGGTTCTCATCTGCCACAGGTGATTGTGGTGTTTGATGCCTTTTCTGTTCTAGGGCTTTCCTCCGGTTTGATTCTAGGATAATAAGGAGTGCTGTAATATCAGCAGGGCTAACTCCACCAACTCTACTTGCTTGACCTATCGTTTCCGGTCTCACCTGTAAAATTACGGGTTAGAAAAGTTCGGCGCTTGGGATTATTTCCAACATGATGGATTACTCAGACTTTGTAATTGAACATAAGCACCACACGAGTCCACACAGCCAAAAGAAAAGCATCTAAAAGAGTTTGCCAATCATAGTTACTCTCTCCAGTCTCCACTATGGATCATCATTTGAGGTGATTTTGAAAAAAGGTATGACAACGGATTTACGACAAAATAGGCAAACATACCTTTGATAGTTTCTCACGCGACTCATGAGATAAAGTTACCATAGAAAAGTAATCAAGGTCGGCTGGAAGTCGTTTGTGCTGTTGATGAACCATCTACAAACAATAAGACCCATAAACATGACATTTTAGCAATGAACCAATAACAGGAACTCATAAAAAACTGTAATCAGATGTACATAGAGAAGTGCCAATTTATGGAACAAAGAGAACTTTAACAAGTAGATTTCCCGAACAAAAGACAGTTTTACGGAATAGCTTAAAATAGCACACTTAAGAGATAAGTATAAGCCATGATCTGTAATTGTCTACCTGCTGGAGTTGACTCTGCTGACGTAGAATGAAGCCTTCATATTTGATGTCTATTTCTACACATTCTTTGTCCACCCTAGATAGCATATCAGTCCCATATCCATAATTGTCAAAGATTTTGTAATGCATATGTGGCTTCTTAAGGAGGCCTGCCAATGTAGACGATTCCTTCACTGGCTGACCAGACACCTCAGAGATTGCAGCAGCTAGGTCTCCTCCTTGGAGAAGGAGAAAGAAAAATTGAAAGTTTATAAATAAAGCTGTATTACCAGAAGTTAATTTAAGATTTGGATTGTAATTGTTGCATCATCATTGGCTCTCAGGTCAAAGGGTAAAAAGCTGCAGCAATTCCACTAGAAATTACAACAGTTTATGATAATAAACAACTTTCCCAATTCAAATTAACCATTTGAACCTTAATACTCTGATGATAAGAACCATGCCAGTGATATAGGTATAAACTCTTGCAGACAAAAATAGATTAGACTGTGTACCTGCTGAAATCCTGACTGTCTGGAGCCGCCTTTTCTCTTCTGAGATTCGGGCCTGCTTGTCCTGGTATATCTTCCATCGCCTATCATCTATCAAACCAATTTCACGTCCCAGAGGTGTGAGGCGGCTGTCCGCATTATCAGATCGCAAAAGAAGTCTATGTTCCGAGCGGCTGAAATGAAAGTCTGTAGTTAAAAGGAGAATATCTCAACAGAATAGGACCAGTGAGCAAAACATTCATCTCACATGAATTAAAAACCGCTCTCTAAAGTCGTCAGAGTGTTAGCAATCACATCATAAATGATTAGGAATCCAATTGTGTTCGGGTAGTTGAAGTATTTTGTCATGATATGGCAATTTCTTTTAAGTATCCAAACAGAACAGAATCATGAGGTTACTCTTTACCCCTGCAGGAAGATAATTTTGTTTTTGAATACTTTCTGCTATTCCATGCCTCACCAAAAAGTAAACCTCCTTATTTTTACATAGAGTTAAATCATACGAAGGCCACATTCAACTAAAAGAGTTTCAAACTAAACGAGAAACATCAAAATTCATGCATACTATTTGTCATCTGGGTTCTTTTATTGCCAATTTGCTAAACATCACCCAGTAGTTAGTTTGCATATGCCCTGTATCAATAACATAATTAGCCTGCTCAATTTCTTAGACTCCTTTTGATACTACAGTAAGGAAATAGAACGTCTGAAGGCTCAATTGCTTCTGCAGATGACAATTATGATACCTCTTACATTGCTTATATAATTCCATATAGCATTCACTTTATGAAATTTTAACCAGTTCAACATAATCAATAAAAGTACTAACATAAATTCTAAAGTGGTCCTAACAGGACGTGCCCAGGCATTTCAGGAATGGAATTTCTTGTTTTGTCCTCAATATGATATTTGCCAGACTTATCCATTCCTGGAAGCATGTAGTATACACATAAATGATCTGAATTGTTATTTACCTAGTTAACATTCGGTAAGGCTCTCGGAGATCCTTTGTTACCAGGTCATCAATCAAAGTTCCAATGTAACTGCTTTCCCTCTCAAGAACAATGAGAGATTTACCATCAGAATGTCTAGCAGCATTTATTCCAGAAACGATGCCCTGACAGATAGCAGGACATTGAAGAGAAAGATTGTAGGTTACAAATAGTCTGGGTAAAATGGTACAACATTTTTTGGCGACATAGATGAATACCTGAGCAGCAGCTTCTTCATAGCCAGTTGTCCCATTTATTTGACCAGAGAAAAAAAGTCCTTTAATCGTCTTCGTCATGAGGGATCTGAAGCACTGGTGTGCTGGCAAGTAATCATATTCTACAGCGTAAGCAGGCCTCAGCATTGAACAATTCTCAAGTCCAGGCAAAGTTCTTAAGAGTGGCAGCTGCAGTCTCTCTGGTAAACCAGTAGAGAATCCCTGTACGATAAGCAGATCATATGGTCATTTTACAGTGTACGAAAACTGGCCTGTCGGCACTAAACTAACAAAAAATAACAACTTTCTAATTTCTGGTAGTTGGACTGTAACAGAACATTATCAGGTTAAGTAACTTATAAATTGAGCAAGCCATCCACATGTTAGGTGAGGAACTTTCCAGTTCTTGGTACAATTGTGCATTACGTCTCATAAAGAAACTTGGTAAAAAAGACAAAGAAGAAGCAGGTGAACTGTATGAATTTGGTCCAAATGGATTCAAATTGATAGTAAAAGATAACCTTTGCACGTCGGTTTTATAAAATAGTACCCCCAATGATAAAACAAGCACTGAATCAATACGACTCCAACTATAAATCCTATAAGTGTAAGAAAATCAGATAACCAATCCTTTCACCTAAAATATTTGGAATTGAGAAAGAATAAGAAGAGAAACGGAACAAAGTGGGTGTTCATTTATACCTGTACATAAAGTTCAGGCACAGTCCGGCCTTCAGGTTCCAGAAATATTTGATGCGACTCTTTATCCTGGAATCTGACGATCTAGATAAAGGGAAAGCTTATCGTATAGAAGCAATGAGCCTTGAAGAACTTTGAAATCCTTTTAAATACACATACAGAACCTAAAAGTACTGAGATTTCAGCAAAGGTTGATTTCTATTTATTGTCGTGTTTGTATTCTGAGTATATAAACAATGTGAAAGTCTTCCCACCTTGTCCTCAATGGAGGGACAGTAGCGAGGTCCCTTAGCTTCCACCCATCCTCCATAAGTCGGGGTCTCATGCAAGTTCGCTTTGATCAGATCATGTGTCTTTTTTGTCGTGCGAGTAAGATAGCAGCACATTTGTTCTCTTACAGTATGGTAGTCAGGATCAAAACTGAACCAGCTTATCTGTTGTTGATCGAGGTTAATTAGTACCAAATTTACAACATAATCGAATCAACAAACGGGAAGCTATAGTAAGTTTTTGAGATTATAAATCAGATTGCATGGAATTTGACATGGTTTTATAGCATCTCAAATGCAGAACATTTGCCAAGCATCTTAGATTGTTTAGGGTAAGTTCTATCAAGTACCCCCACCCCCATGTAACAGCCCATGAGTAACCGGAATGAACATTGTTTCTGTCTGACTCATGTCTCAAAATTTTCATATAAACAAGCATCACGGAGAAGCAAGAATTCTACACCATTGCCAATATATTTATAGTAAAACTTATTTTTGTAAAATGCTACTGAACCTACATATTAGTTTTAGTGAGATGACCTCTTCATCACCGTGTTGAGGCTCCAATCCAGAATAATCAACTGTACGAGAATCTATGCGAGCAGGTGTTCCAGTCTTTAGCCTGTCTGTCTCAAATCCAAACTGTACCAGGTTTTCAGTCAGACCATGAGAAGCTGATTCACCAGCTCTTCCAGCAGGCATGGAAGTTTTGCCAACCCAAATTTTCCCACTCATGAAAGTACCAGTCGTCAAAACTACAGAAGGTGCATAGAAATTCATGCCAAAAAATGTGCTAACGCCCTCCACATTGTCATTCTTTCCCACCAAGATATCAGTCACCATAGCTTCTCTGATGGAAAGGTTTGGAGTACTGAAAAATCAGAACGAATAGTTAGAAAATGGCAATAAATGCAGTACAAGAGCACATGTAAATTCCATGCTCAAACATGGATGCATTATGAGTGGAATTGCACTTAGAGCAACTAACAGAACAATGTAGTTGGATGAAACAGATTTGTTTGGTATAATTACTGACAGCGTAAAAGTAATAAAATTCTGGACAATAGACAAATATAAACATGGAAAAGATACCAAGATGCATAATAAACTTGCCTCTCCACAATCTTCTTCATCTCCAAAGCATATTCTCTTTTATCAGTTTGAGCACGCAGAGCCCTAACAGCAGGGCCCCTTGAGAGATTCAAAATTCGTTTTTGCAAGTAGCACCTGAAACAGGAAGTATAAAAAAATCCAACCCAGTCAGAAAATTCTCTAAGTTATTCGAACGATCGCATCTCAGAAGGAGGAGGATCTCTAACTAAACACTATGAAACTAATACTTCATTCAAGATCTTTACTATTTGAAAGTGCTAAAACAGCAATTAGGCAACAGAAGAAGACTTTTTACAGCAGATGTTCCAATCTAAAGTGAACAACCACTCCTTGCTAATTTTATTTTTCCATACTGAGTCAATGTTCTTTATTTATTCTTACCACAAAATCATGAACCCTTGTATATAGAGAAAATGGCTAAAATACACAGAGGCAATTGGGAAACCCATGTATATAGAGATCCATCTCTAGGAAAAGTGCAGGACATCATTCAGTTTAAACATGATAAAATAATGCATAAAGGTAGAACATAATTTTCTTTTCAATTTTGAGTTTCATATTCACCTATCAGCAATCTTTCCAATTTCACCACCAAGTGCATCCACTTCATGTACAAGTTGAGACTTTGCAGGTCCACCAACAGCGGGATTGCAAGGCTGCATGACAATCAAATTAGTACAAAAGCCACATAACAACTTTGTTCACAGGGATTGGAAGGATGCATCCTCATGAGCATCTACTTGGATCTGAATTCAGGTATTCTGAACAAACCTGCCATGCAATGCGGTCTATATTGAGCGTGAGAAGAAGTGTCCTCGCCCCTAACCGTGCAGAAGCAAGTGCAGCTTCACAGCCAGCATGCCCACCCCCAACAACTATCACATCATATCTTTCGTCAGCCGCATCACTACAATTACTCAAACCTGCCCATAAACAAGCATATATCCATTAAAAACATCTCCATTTCCTAACTGATTAAAACACTTCAATGCCAAAACACTATTATAGCACCTAATCTCAAAGCTAGAACCTAAGAACTCATGCCATACATACAAAATCGACAACTTAACTGTTCTCAAAGCTGATAATTCATAATTAAGATGCTAATATACAGGTACACACCACCTATTCGACGAAATGTCCAGGAGAAAATACATTTCTGAAGTCACTAAAACAGTAAAGTTCCTACCCTTGGAAGTAGTGGGTGTGGGAGAAGCTGAAACGCAAAAGAAACGATGCCGGTCAGGTCGAACGATAGCCTGTGGGTAACGGTGGCAGCTAAGGAGTAGTGACTGAGGGCGATGGTAGCTTGTGCAAAGAGAGCGGCAGAGAGGGGTGAAGTGACAAGAAAATACAGGAATTTGAGAAACGAAACGAGTAAAATGGATAGATAAAGTAGCCATGTCAGTTCTGCAGTAATTCTAAAGCTATTTCAATTGAAATTTGGCATTGGATTGGATTGGAGCAGAAGAGCTTATTGTGCTCAAGAAGACGAAGGTTAACTAGAAAGTGGTGTAGAGCTAAACAATCAAATCCACTTTTATCCCTTTATGATTTAGGCCATTACACTATATTGTAATTATAAACTAGTCCTTAAACTTTTATTTACAAAGTTTCCTGGAATAGAATCTAAAAGGATGAAATACAATCGATATACAAAAGACAAATCGTATTGATGATGTTTTGCTTAAAAAATCAATTTTTGTCATTACAACACTAATCATCTACTTTAGAATTAACAATAATATGTCTCTTTCCTATAAGAATTTGTGTTGAAATGATATATTAATAAGTTGTGCGTCATTAAACAACTTTATTCTAATAAACTTGTTTCATAATTCGAGTAAAGTCAAATTACTATAGGTGATTGTATGCATGTTAATGAAAAAACATTCATGTGACACATCTTCATTTTAACATTGTTAATTTATTAACACTTAATTGTAATCGCAATAAATTTATAAATTAGTTTATCAGTTATCTTACAAACAAGTAGTTTTCATCATCGACTTAATTAGAGCTCACATGCTAAAATGCATGGAACTTGAAAGTAAATACTCCCTCCATCCTAACAAACTTCATACATTTATTATTTTTAGTCGTCCCAACAAATTTCATACATTACTAAAGAAAGGAAGTTACCTCACCACTAACGAATAATAAACAATCTCAACTTTACACAAAAATTACACATTTTGTCACTAAAAGTACATTTCCCCCCACCTTCTTCGTTTTTATCATAATTTTAATTTTTCACATAAAATTACGAGCCAACTCTAATTTATAATTTGTGATGGGAAGGAGGGCGTGAGCGTCTATAAGTAAGCTTGTTGCCTGCAGTTTAGGTGCTTAAGTTTGAGGTGGAATTGCACAAAAACAATTTTTACGAGATAAATTATGCAAAAATCCAAACTTGGGGTGGGGTTACCGCCGTTAAACAAATATCCAATAACCTAAGGGAGCAAATTGTAAATTCCGAGAGTGCCTGAAACTTGCACTTGAAATCGAACTGAACTGACAATGATAGTGGCGCGCAAATGGTCTCGAAAAGCAACTCTGAAACCCTAAGAAGATGCAATTCACCACCTTCTGAACACTGCAATTAGATTAGATCTAACCAATAATGGAAAATCGAAATCCTGTCAAGTGTCCGGAAAACGAGCCGGTCTTGGCGTATTTGTTGGGGAAACGGAAAGAGATGGCTGAGAGTGAGAAGGGTATTTCCGACAACTTGAAACTCACCTTCACTAAGGCTCAGTTGAATATCTCCAATTGCAAGACGCCCATTGTAACCCCAAAGGACTTGTCGAATATCAAGTAAGTTCGCTTCTGTTCTACGCTTGAGCTTTTTTTTTTTTTTTTCCAACTGAATTACGGCTAAGTGATAGTTGGTTACATTGTGTAAAGTCCAGATTTTGTTAGATCTTGTTCAGCTTAATGTACAATTTTTCTAGTAATGAACGTTAGACACATGCCGAAATTCTACTTATATTTTCTTCAATCTTCAAAGTGTTGATCTCGTATTTTACCTTGGTATTAGGACTCTGATGCAATTATATGGATAATGTACTACTGTTCTGAACTAAGGGCATATGTGATGTGAGTATGTGACATGTTGATATAATTACAGGGGTGTGGGCAAATGGATTTTGAAGCAAATGAAAGGATATTTCAACAAGGAATCTGATGCCTCAGAGAGCGATCAGTTGGCTGAAAAGGGTAATTTCTACAATATACTATCTGATTATGAAACTTGTGGGTGATGTTATCAAACTTTGATTTGAAATGGTTATAATGGTTGGTCTGTATCAGGAAAGAAGAGGAAGGTGTCCAGGCAATATATGCCACAAAAGAATTCTGTTGCTTATGCCTTATTGATTACACTCTTCAGGTACATTGTTGTTTGGCATTTAATATCTATTCTCCTTTTCTTTTAGTGCATCATCTTGTAGGTAATGTAATTGGAAGCATTTTTTTTTTCTTTTTGGTCTCAAGCTAGATTGTGTTTTGGTCTCATTTTAATGCACTTGCTTTAGGGAGATGGAAAGTGGTGCTGAATTCATGCACAAAAAGGAACTTATAGAAGCAGCTGATGCAAGTGGTTTATCGCGTTTGCCAGTTGCGTAAGTTTTACATTTTGAATAAGAAAAATCAATTGCTATCATTATTGTTATTCCAACTGGCGTCAATCATGGCCTTTTTCCTCCTCCAGGCCAGAAAAAGCAAAAGGAATAACTGGACATTTTGGAACCTCATCAAGGGATTGGTACACTGGATGGTGCTCCATGACAACTTTAATAAATAAAGGCCTCGTTGTAAAGTCAAGCTGCCCGGCTAAGTAAGTTACTCAAAGAACCACTCTCTCACTGTCTCACCACAGACCATTTCCTTTTTAGATCTATCTATCACTGACCTGAAGCATCTCTATTGTTTAAGATGGGAGGAATAATGTGAGCCGCAAGAAATACACAAGTTACTACTCCTCTATGGTCTACAACTTATATGTGTGTTTTAATTTCTCTGGTTTCGACTGAAAAGCATACTTATTCAAAATATGATGGATATTAAATGAGAATGCTCATGCCCAGCCCTTAGCGTCAACTATTTGCTTATCACTAATTGGACATTATTGACAACGAAGCGCAGCTCATTTGGTAAGACGCTTCACCTCCAACCAATAGGTCGGGGTTCGAGTCACCCTTTGTCGTTTCAAAAAAAAAAAAAAAACTAATTGAACATTATTTGGTGTACTCAGTGCAAATCAGATTAATTCTCTCTTTTAAGAATACTACATGCGATTAAGCTACACCAATAAGCTCTTTCGTTTCAAATACTTTCCGCTGTAGCAGGACAATAGTAATTTCACTCTTTTAAGATTTAGGAGAAAATTATCCCTGAAGCTGCTAGTTTTCATTTTTAAAGGATATAATCTACTTCTACAATTTATACTTATTCACAAACACATGGAAGCTAATTTATCTGTTCATGATCACTTCCTTTTACTTAGAATTTTTTTTTTAAAATGACCTGTAACTACAGCCTGTTCGCCTTAATACATCAATCGGCTCCAACTGTTTACACTTTCTCTGCTGCTGATAACCGTGCTCACAGGTATATGGTGACAGATCAAGGGAAGGTTGTAGCACGTGAATGCCTTTCGAGATCTGGACTGAGTGATGGAAACAAAAATTTGGACAGTTCAAATTCGAATGCCAACGAGAAAACCAATTTAAAGTCAAATCAGGTTGACAGAGTGATAGTTGATTTGGATGAAGACTCTCCAGATGTGAACAGTATTGGGGCTACAGTTGGGCAAACAACACAGTCGTCTATTACTCCAAAGAAGCCAAAGAAATTAATAGATGTTCTACCAGAATATATCGATAAGGTCTGTTTACACGTATATTTGTCTCAATGTAACCTTTACAAGTTCTGGTCAAATTGAGGAGCTGCAATTCCCTTTAATCGTTCCGTTTTCTTTTGCGATACCTCTTTCATTCTATGTTTGTTGGGCAAGAAGCAATTTCTACTTACTTGAAGTGACATGCAAATAATGAATTTATACGATTTGAAGCCTTATTTTCACTAATTGTCTTATACTTGTGCCCAAGGTTCTTTATACATATACAAGTTTCTTGAATAATCCTGCACGTCGTGTTTTCCCCCTTTCCTCAAGTATATTCTCGCTCACATGTGATTCCAATTCTTTGGTTAGTGTGCTGGCATGGGATTCAGTGAGCAAGATATTCACCGTGCTTTGTCTGAGGCTGCAAAAGAATCCCCGGGAAAGGAGTTGACTTCACTTTGGCCAACTGTACTTTTTTTTCTTCGAGAAGGTGGAGTTTATGGATCAAGTTCAGTGGCTACAACTACAATAATAGACCAGCATCCTGCACCTCCTTCATGCCAAGGCCAAGAAGGTAGCTACTTCCTACCGCCATCTTATAATTTTTCTCGCCGTGTGTATCTTCCTAGTCCCTTAATCCTTATAAAAAATATATATAAAGATATCACTACTTAGTTATCAAGGAAGTTATCTCATTAGCCAATATATGCTGACTTTGAATTGGTTTTTCATGGCTTGCTGAACAGGGTTTTGTGCAAGTAAGAAAATAGAGATTGAGCCTCATGATACAACTTTGCACATCAGTCAAAAGCCATTATTTTCTTCTAATTTGGGACAGAGTGCTTGTACTTCGGGAGCTGGCTTGTCTACTGTAAGTGTTATAATCAGAAGAAGTGCTACAGTGAAAGGAAATGTTAATATGTGTAATTGTATATACTATATAGTGAATGGAAGAGATTGAAAAAGGAGAAAGGATTGAGGAAACGTCTCGGTATTCATAAACATGCCATCTTTGTCTTCAAAGTTAGAATAAAGGGCAGAGACAACATTCTTAGTAACCAGAACAATAAGAATATCAAATGGAAGTTTTTTTTTATATTTGTAGGATATAATTTACTTTATTTCTTATGACCACTTGGATCTCTCATACCCACTTACTAAGAATCAGAAGTATTAGGTATGAAGTAGACTGTGAATTTACTCGTTGAGCTACCTAGTACATGAGCTTAGTAAGCGGCCTTGGGACGTACTAGAATCTGTGGTGGTAACTTAAGGTTGGCCTTGTAGAAGAGCCACAAAGGCAAGTTGGCATGCTGAATATCGAAATAACTAATCAAGTGCATATATAAGTGCATTTGACATTCTGTTATCCGCTTTATATTGCTCTGCAACTTGGGTTAGTGATAAAAAATGCATGGCTAGTATAATTCTGCATGAGCTGGTTTGCTGGCGATATACGGATAATTCATCTGTCCAGGCTGACTTCTATTCTAGTTAAAAATAATTTCTATAGGATGTTGAGGAAGAGATCTTTGATCCACAATACCGTTTTAAAAAAAATGATATTTCGGCCTTTGGGATGTTCTGTTCAGGATCACGCGGTTATTAATGGTAGCATTCGGGGGTCAGAGTGGAAACCAGACTGTTTAATGATGCCGCCTTTGACATCTGGACAAAAGTTTGATGATGTTTATGAAGTGGTTTTGATATTAGATAATCGGGAGCAATTCACCAAGAAAGGGTAAGTGGCAATAATACTTGTGGCTTTTAATTCTGTGTCAAGTTATTTAATGGTTTTACTTGGCTGGTGGATGTATATGTTTTAGTAATTGAATGTCCATTTTTTACACTGATAAATACCTGGTGTATATTTGTCGGTTCAATAGTAGTGCTTTTGACTTTCTTCTGTTGAATGATTTCTTACCTATAATTGTTCCAAGTGTATTGTGTTCCTTACCATTGCCGAGGTTTGTGCTTTAAGGTTTTTGTTCTGTGTTTGTATTTGGTAGCTGTCTTTTGGATAATTCATTCCTTCATATGTATTGAATACCTAACCCTGTATAGAATCATTACGAAGAATGGAATCGGTAACATGTAGATTTCTTTTAAGCATTCAACTGTCCTCCTGCAATGACTTCTAAAGCAAACATGTATAATGTGCTCTTCGAATTGATGTATTGGCATTTGGCAGTTGCATGCAGTGTAATGAATGAAGAAAACTCAGTTTCTTTTTTTTATATTATTCAGAGTACATTCTGCTTTTCGTCTTTTGTAGGTCAAGCTCAACGACACTCATCGATAGCATATGCTCTCAATATAAGATTCAGATAGAGGTGTGTAAGCTGAAATACTTTTCTTGCGGCTTGATTTTGTTTATACTTCTCTTGGAGCATGGCATTTTATTAACCTTTTGATATGCCAATACTGGAGTCTCTAGTTGTAGTTTAGATGAAAGTTATAGCAACCTTAACCCTGCATTTTCTACAACACTGACTGAACCTGAAGTGGTTGTCACTTATCACCATAGCTACTTGGTTTCCAGTCCAACCACTGGAGTATATGGAACTACCATCTCATACAATAATAATAATTATTTATTGTTTTCTCTGTTTCCAGGTTAGATGCTTACCTGTTGGTGATGCCATCTGGATAGCACGCCATAAATATCGTGGTAGTGAGTATGTTCTTGACTTCATCGTGGAAAGGAAGAAAGTTGATGATTTGCGCACCTCTATCATGAAGGACAATCGATATAAGAATCAGAAAATGAGGCTTGTGGTAATCTTTGAGTCCTTTATTATTCCTTATAAGTGTCTCTGCCAGACATTCAGTGAGTAATGTATCTTTGTGTTATGATTGTCATTTGTCAATTGCTTTCTGTTTGTTTTCTCATTTACTGGTAACTAATTCGAGTGCATTCTGGAAGAGATGTGGGCTTAAGAAGATGATATATCTCCTAGAGGGTGATCCAAATTTTTCTGAGGCTGCTGAAAGTATCAAAACAGCGTAAGTAATACTGTATACTCTCTCAATTGATCATGTTCTTTAATCAATTTATTTCTTATACATAATTTTGTTTCTATTTATCAACCCGTAATTTATTAAGGATAAAGAAATGCATAAAAAGTTCACAGTCAAAGGAATTACATTTATCAATCTGGATCTGTATATTCCTTGATCTATGTTTTATTCAATATTCATCTTGTTTCCATTTATCATCTTATGTAGCTTTTTGTATTTACCTCTTGAGAAAATATCAGATCGATTTATTGAGGAATAAGTATAGATAACTGCGTAAGAAGTCCTAAATCAATGTAAGAGTTCAAAGGAATAATGTAATCTCTCTTTCCATCTTATGGCATAGCCTTTTATTCTGGCCATGGTATTGACTTAGCCACGTAATTGCTGTTTCCATTTTATAGTCCTGGAGCTATCAACTCATCAACCCATATACCTACTTATCCACTTTTTCACCAGATCAACAGAAAAACTGTGTGTGACATCTGGAGCATAACCCATCACTGATTCTTGTTTTTTATTATTATTACCAATTCAATTCCAAAATAAATGTACATGACACTATGATTAGTGTCAACTTTCTTTCACACATTCCAAGAATTAATTATAGGCCTCAAGAAACATGAAACCGACCAGGCAACAACTTAAGTACATCCAATAGAGTATATACAATCTTAAAAATCTAGACACATATTCTAGCGAGAGATGAGAGTCTGCTGAACCATTTACTCTTAACTTCAGGTTGAAGTAAGAATTTGATCAAAACACCAGTTATGTCGCTGCCTCATTAAATGCCAGCTGCTACAATCTGTATGTGACACTATATGGTCGTTTTCAGATGTTCCTTCCTTAAATATGAATATACCGTAATGTCCCAGATGAACCTATATCTTGGTCCTATAACTCCTATACTGCTTCATACTACATGCTGATAGAAGCTGTTCACATTATCACTAGGAACTAATCTAATTGTGTTTCTGGCAGTTGTTTCACAACTGAGATTTTGGATGGATTTGATGTACAAAGAACAGCTGGCTTAGCAGATACCATGAAGAGGTATGGCTATTTAACTCAAGCAATTAACCAATACTATAGAGATCTTGATCTGGATGGAAAGTTCCCTGGTGTCTGCCCTACCTTCGACGAATTTATCCAAAGGTGTAAAGAGTTGGACAAGATGACAGTTAGCGATGTATTCGCTATCCAACTTATGCAGGTATAATCATACTCGCAGCTGATTTCTGATGAATCATGTGTGCTCACCGCGTAGTACATCTTATTAGCATCACGATATGTTCTTTACAAAGTACTGATTGCAGCTAACAACCAATCTCTATGTCCACATTTTCGTTTTATTCTTTTGACCAAGGAAAATCAACATGTAGGCCTAGTAGTTTGCACCTTGCAGTCGATACAACCATCTGGTTACTGCTGCCCAGGAAAGCTGTCGGTTTTAGATTATGAAAAACAGAAAGCTGTTTGTAACTTCACTGAAGCCAATACACATTAAATTCGGTATTATTAGTTGTCAGAAAAAGGGTTACAGGGCACTGCCTCATGCATTCAGATAGAGAATCTGATTATATATTTGTCCTTACTTTCAGATTGAGAATCTGATTATCTTGAGTGTTTTGTCAATGCAGGTTCCGCAAGTAACTGAGAATGTTGCTCTTGCGGTTGTAAATATGTATCCGACTTTACTTTCTCTTGCGAGTGACTACTCTCTTCTTGTAAGGTTCCTCATAAATTAAGGTTTTGACTATCTTGCTGTGGTGATTACTTATTAATCATTTCAAATGAAAGAATATGGCCTGCAAATTGTTCAGTGGGATATATATTTTTTCATGTGATTGTGCTCTTGTATCTGAAATATGTTGTAAATTTAGATTTTAATATCTTGTGAAGTACAAAAGTTTTGTTAGCCTATGTACTTACGATGGATATATTTTCTTAAAGGATGGTGATATTACTGCACAAGAGGAGATGCTCAAGATGAAAAGTAAGAATGTGATAAGTGGGCCTGCCAGCAAAAATATTTTTCAACTAGTTTGGGGGAGTTAACAGTTCAAGTCTCAAGATCTTGAAGGCCCCTGAGAGGGGAGCAATTATTTCTTCTAGACTATAGAGGGCAACTAGCGTACTATATATATTTAGTACACATGTCATCCTGTATTTAAGATCTCCATTATAACAATTGCTGCAAGTAAAATGCTTAGTTGTGGCATAGAGCGTAGCTTGTTGCGGTAGAAAGCCGACCCATGTCTAAAAATCACTGTCCTCTAATTTTGTTTTGTTTCACACAGAAACCAAGGTATGATAGATCTTAGTTCTTACATTTTCAGCTTGGGGTACTAGAAGCAGTAATTTATTATAAGTGAAGTCAGTGAACTGATGGAGCAAGCGATTTGTGTACTGATCAAGAGACTAAAGATAATCTCTAGTCTAATTCATTAGCTCCTGGTGATCCGAAAATTATCGCCAACTTTCCCTGAATCTGCATTCACAAACTGAAGCAACACGCAAAGTATGTCAGAAAACCAATGTTGATAACTATAGGCTGAAGTAGGTTAAATTACGTTGCCCCTCATATTACCCAGAGTCAGAGTGTGATGCATAATGTGTGCAAGACTCATCACTCACCTCAACTTTCAGTTCTACCTTTGTCGCATGCACTCTTAGATATCCGAACTCAGATATCCTAGACAAGCTCCAATTGTTGTCCTGTCCAATGATACAGTCAGCATTACTAATAAATTTTTACTCTAGACCAGGTGCATGCCTTGTGGCTGAAATCAAAGCAGTTGCAGTTCATGTGCATGGATTTCTAGTGCAAGGTCCATGACTCCATGCTATCAGGTTTAATTATGAATTTTGTGGAAAGCTAGAATGCCGGTTTGGGGGTGGGGTGATTGCTGTAGGTAATTCTTACGTTCGTGGTGAAATCATCCAATTCAAAGCCTGCCATTCCAATAATAGTGTGAACTGGTGCTTTGTAGTTACTATTATCATATGTGTCTATTCCATTGCCATCTTTAGTAGGCATTGCCTTGCATTCTTCCTGATAAACAGCACATGTTCTCTCGTAGTTGTGCACATGACCAAACAGGGCCAGATCAACCTAGTTAAATCATGACCGAGTCATTACCAAACTCAACAAAAGTATATTGCTGCATTTACATAAATGATCAGCTGATGAAAATCTTCAAACTAGTTCTGCTTACCTTGTTGGCTAGTAGCAACGGCTCTACTGCTTCAACGAATGTATCATCTATGCTAGGGAATAGAATATTTCCGCCGCAGGATGAATACATTGGCCTATGCCTGCATATTAATCTTGATGGATTATGATAATCACATAATGAAGAAATATAGTAAGAATGAGTCCTTTCCTTGAAAGGTAATGTTTTCAGTTGGGAATTAACTTACCCTGCGAATATTAGCCAAGGCGTTCTTGACCGATCAATTGAAGCCATGTCTTTCTTGATCCACCCATACTGCAAGTTGTGAAAAATTGTGAGTTACTCCTAAATATACGAGCTTTATAAGTTATATCTTTTGATGGTTTTGGCCTTTAGGTTGAAATAGAGCTACTGGGTATTTAAAGTCTAATGTACCTGTTCTGAATCTGTTGACCAGTTATGCTCTGTTGAAATTACAGTAAAATGCACACTTCCTTGTTCAATGGAATACCATGGCTTATCCTTTTCTGTCGTCGGCATTTGAAAGTAAGTCTCATAAGGTACTCCACACTCTCCGCCTGAGTCTGTAGTTAAGTACACTGATCCAGAGTCTAAGTAGTCTCTGCACGTATATAACTAATTGAATAAGCTTAATTTGACAATAAAATTTTAAACTGATAGTGCCACAACCTGAGTATAAATGACATTTTCAGTGATTATTTGTTGGAACTAACAGGTTCACAGATAGGAGGTCTACATGACTTGCTTGAATTTCTTGTATTTATATTGTTAGTGTAACACGTAATAAGGGAATGAAGCTGAAAACAGTGAGCCTTTATTGTATTTATAAAGAGGAGAAGCTGGTCTCCAGTTAGATAGCTAATTACATCAGTTATAATCTTGGCAGAGTAACTGCCAACTAGTAATATAATATGAATAGTTAAAACCTTTCATGGTTGCCAATTGCGGTCATGTAAGAAACACGGGAGGCGATTGGATTGATGAGGTGAAGGAAGAAGTCCCATTCAACTAGAAAACCTGTTGCATAGCTTATGTCTCCAATATGAAATATTGAGTCGATTCCACCCGATGATACTTCTTTAATCATAGCTTTGACAACTGATACTGATCCTGGCTGTGCAACATGTATGTTAGAATTTAACAGGTTTTAACATAAGTATACTGGAGTTAGTTCATTTATCAGTGAGCAATGTTAATTCACAAGTCACGATACTGTATCATTCACGAATACTGTATCATGACTCAGCCCGAAATGACAAGTTCCAAACACCTGTATGTAGTGTTCAACAGAAGTGTCAAGGGGTGCCTTCCCCATGTCACCATATGCTAGAAACTTGACCTCATCTGATCCTCCAGCAGGTGGGGTTTTGAATGTTATCTCATTACTCCATCCAGCTGAATCACTGCATTATATGTTTACATAGTATTCTCAAAACGTATCTTATTTGTGGTCAAGCGAGATTCTAAAGAAGTCGACAAAATGAATGGTAAGCTTGTCATTGGACGGAGGAAGTAGTAATACACCTTCCGTATTTGTAGGAGTAGGTAGTTGAAGGCCTGAGATGTGTCATAATAGCTGAATGTATGCAGCCAGGATCATGCCACCCAAAATCTACAGCAGGACTCAATGTCCCTGCATTAGTCATTACTTTTAGTGATCAAAATTAAACACCAATTCATCAAGTTCTTGACTAAGTGCTCAAGTGTTTCCCTTTCTTTACTCTGTTATACCAAGTTAAGTTCTTACAAAATGTTTCTGTTTAGGAACCCGTGCATTAACATAGATTTCTCTATTCGATAACTCCCTCTAATATTTTCTAAACGAGCTCGATCCTTAGCAAGCGGACTCCAATCGAACGCTTGATATTTTACTGTGAGGAGCCTAGATATTAAATTCCTTGTGCATCTTTAATCGGACCAACAACGAAGCGGGAAACAGCTGAAAATTTAAATAATTACCTTGACACATGTCCTTTTGTGTAAATGTAGAAACTGATGAGGTTGCCATTTTGCCATTTCCATATTCAACTTCTTGTGGATTTTGATCTCCGCTAACCCAAGTTAACTTCATCTGTTAATATTTGCAGACTAGTAAGTATTAACTTGAAGAAAAAAGAGTTTTGAATGATGAAGATGAAAAATATCTCTAGAAGAAAAAAGAGTTTTCAAACACGAGTGCTATTGAGATACATACTTACAGAAGTTGAGGTTGAGTCGATGCTAGACACATGCCCATACAATGGCATGTTTGGATTACCAAAGCCGATAGAATTAGAACGCTTGATGACACAAGGGTTCTCAAATCCTCCGGCGAACGCCACAAATTCGATTTCGGTTCGGATGTTGACTACATGAAACGACAACATTGCACTACATGTTCTGCTCACACATTTCCCATTTTTATCGTATTTCTTGCACTCATGTTTCTTGCAGCTTAGATAATCTGGATCATTGCTCATATACTGAGCCTGTTCAACCAAAAAAAAGAAAGATAAAGTTTAATTAATTGCTAAAGAGTATGATAACTCATTAATTTAGTAAATGATGATTAATCAATCAATGAGTAATCACTATTTGTAAAATTTCAAATTTACATGGATAATGTACAAGTTCATGCCAGAAGTGTTCCTCACCTTAACAGGATAGTGACAGAGAAGTGGAAGGGTACTCATATCTCCAGTCTCTTCATACCTAAATGCGTTATCTTTGCACACCTCAACACTACAAATTTCATTATAATGAAATTATTCGTCACGAAATAGATCATCTGTACCACTTTTATGCATCATTAATATACGACATGTAAAGTTTATTAAGGTCGACTTACTTGGCATGTGAAGGGGAGATCATGGCGACCCAATGGTCATTCGACGGATGTAACATCCCGGTGATGTTAACTGTCACGAACTCATCATCAGACAGTTTGGAATTGGATGTGACTTTGAGTTGAACGTACGGGTTTGAGCCACTACATTCACGCAGGTTCCTCCGGTTAAGGAGTCGGAATGCGGATATACATGTATGGTTCCGGAGATGGATGGTAGACTTCAACAATGGATCAGGAGAAGATGTATTTATGCTTGTGACCAAGGCAAATGTGGTAAATAGAAGAAGGAATGTAATTGTGGAAGCTTTAAAAGTATAAGTAGGCATGTTGTGTGGATGAAATGATGAAGAAATGTTAGATTGGTTGATTTATAAAAATACAGCGTGTTGATTATGTGAAGATATTAAAGAGAGAATATTACTGTTGTGTACTAGGAATTTGATGAGAAGTTTTCTTGTTAGACTTTGGGTTTAGTGTTAACAATGATGATGATGCTACTTAGTTAAGGCATAAGGATCATGCACATTGTCTTTTTGTTGATAAGAACCGGCGTGGTTTTATTCATACTTGTATGGCTTATCCCGTAATTAATTCGATATATGTTAATAATATCAAATATACTTCCTGCGTTACAGTAAAAGCGTTACATATATGACTTTCACGAATCTAAATAAACATATATGATTCATCAAGTGTGGTTCGATTTCTAACATGTATTGCAACTGTTTCAGTTTTCGCGTTTCTATCACACAAGTTCTGCATATAGGAGCTGGTTCCATGTGTCGGTGACACCAGCGATACACCAGTGGGTGCAGTCCATGCCATGGAAGACATTGTATTTGCTAGGATGTCCATCTTTTCTGTACTGTGAAAGAGTTGTGATATCAAACAACTTCACTTGTCTCGTTGCAGTCAATGCTTGCTTCAATACTTTCTGTGCAAATGGATCTCCTCCTGGATATACTGTTCCATTGAAAGGTGTTGTCTCTCTTGCACAGTTGGTTGCACTTGGCTCACCCCATTCCTTCCCACTGTAATTCAATCATACACAAGATATAATTAATTCCACGTGCTAAGTGAAATGTTAGTGATCGAATCGAACATATGACAGACGACGATGCTGTAGGCCAGATGGATGCTGACTTACTGGTAATGCATTGGAGTGATTCCCTGGAAGAAAACTTGTGTCTTGGCAGGATTCACATTCGTGTTAACCCAGTTCGCCCAAGTTGAAAGAGCTTTCTTATATGCAACCATACGATCCATGTCTTTGACTATCTTGCGATCAATCTCAATATAATCCCATCTGAAGGTCAACAATAAGATATGTTACACAACCAAAATTATGTAAGGATTCCCCGGTTCGTGCTAAAACGAGTCTTACCCTTTTCTAGGATCTGCACGGTACCACCAAAGCCAAGAGTTGAAGATCAAGACATCTTGTTGCTTCCATATGTTTCCTCCAATTTTGATTGAATCCAGATTCAAAACTGTACCAATTTTTGTAGGCTGAACGTCCACTAGGTAATGTGTAAGGTACAATGAAACTGTGACTCCATAATCCTGCAGAATTCATTAAACAAGAAGGTAGAAATTAGTGTTTTTTTTTCAGATAAAATTTCACTCTTACAAGGATATGACATCTTACAGTCCTTCTAGTCTTCAATCTACCAACTACAACGATGTCAAGATATCGCATATAGGTCTACATACACGCGTACCTTAAAAGTAACAGAGGAAACCGAAGGTCCACCTGCCCAGCTTACGACGTTCTTTCCTCCAACAGCTGCATGGAGAAGGCATAACATAGATTCCCATGTATTGTCACTAACTGAATCACCAATGAACATGATCTTTTTCCCCCTCATTTTATTCAAGAAATTAACTCCATCAAATCTGCAGTTTAAAGAATCCAACATTTAAAACACAACTTCATAAATTTAACTACGAATAATGCTACGAGTACAGTTAGCCAATGTTGAAACTGAACATCTTAAGTACCTTGGTAAGTTACAGCCAAAAGGTTGCCATCTGTACTTTTGGTACTGTCGATCAGGGCGACCAAATTTCACGCAGTCGAATTCCTTACGAATGTAGGGGCATGCCGACGAGTCGTACATAGGGTATGTTTGATCGAACACCCATTTTCCTTGGTAAATATTGCAAGTTGATTTTTGGGTTGAGCTTAGACATGGAGAAATGAAAATACACACAGACAGAACAAACAGAAGAGTGCACTTAATAATCATTTGTTCCATATTTTGATTTCTATGTTTTATGTTCTGTGAAGAAAGATCTGTACAGTATTTATAAGAACAAATAAGACTAGCATTGATCTGTATACTATCCTAGGAAATTAATAAGGGGAATAAAATTTAAAAAGTAAAAACTATTAATTAATTGCTCCTTAATGCATGATACAAAGGTAATTATATATGGTAAGACAATTCTAGTGTATGACTGTGGTTTTTTATTTCTACATTCAAGGTAACTAAATGGGGGAGGAAATTAATGAACTATATATGATTCATTTATTTGAAAATTGGTATTTTAATAATATGTACATACATTGTAAATTAATGCAAATTAGCACCAGTAATAAATATTGTATGAATTACTTTTACATACACAAACTTCTTTGAATAGATTACTTTAACCAAACAATGAAGCATTTCTTATGCTCATTGCTTGATCGAGCTTTATAATATTTTTACCGTTTAAAGAAAAAAGACCTCTTATTTAAACGAGAGAATTGATATTTTGGTCCCTGAAGTACATCTCTAGCAATTACAGTCCCATGTTCTTTTACATTGTGAATACAGTCCCCCTATTTCTCCCAATTTTAATTGTATGTGGTTTTTGCTGAGGTGGCTTGGTGATGTGGCAAATTGAGTTGTACGAATTGGTATTAGTTTAAGGATAGGTCGTTTAGGCGAACATAGTGATGAATTGGCGAACGAATTAGTACTAGTGCGCTAATAATTCATCCTGGAGAATTGAAAGGGAAAAAAAATTAATATCCCTCCATTTGTTTTTAAATTTTTTTTATTTTAAACCGATCAACTATCTCCGACCTTGACTATAAATTATTCTTAAACACTAATAGAAAAATGATTAAGTAAAATTATATAATGAAAATTTGATAATTAAATTTTATAAATTATATGACTTTTATTAAATTATTTTATATTTTTGTTTACGAGTAATTCGTGGTCAAAATCTGTCATAGTTGACCGATCAAGGTTAAAATTAAAAGTTTTATAAAAAAAATGAGGGGAGTACTAAAATAAAAATTTCTTCCACACAAAGATTAAAGAATATACATCATTTTTATATCCATAAATCAGCTGCAGATACTTATAATTTTAATTTGTGATAAAATAAACTGCTTATCATTTCAATTTGTGATAAAATCTGATTTGGAGGATTAAATTTATGATGTGGAGTGATTTGGCGATGATGTGTCTTACGTCACCACTTAAGGGACTAAATATGTATATTATACGAATCAAAATACATAAGAAGAGGACTAAATTTACAAATTTGAAAATCCTAGGATTAAAATTGAAGTGAACAATGAATTAGGGGACTAAAAATGTAATTCACTCTATTTATACCCAAGAATTTGCTTCAGTACTTTCATGCTCTGTTTGATTCGCCGGGAGTTGGGATTCGTTTTGGGGTTAAAGACACATATCCGGATTTTATTTTTGGGTCTTAGAGTTGTGGATTTGGGCTTCATTTCCGATTTGGAACACAATTTTGACATGGGCTTGAGTTGGATTTGGTCCTAGCCCATTTTGTATTGTTGGTTGTTTGGTTTGGTGAATTTGGGGTTGTGAAATTTTTTGCAATTTTGTGTCTTATGGGCCAAAGAGAATAGTAACATGGGCCACCAAAATGATGGCTGCACATGGGTTTTGTGGAGTTCAGCCCCAAACCCAGCTAAAATTTGGGTTTTCCCAAATCCGGATTTCGACGCCAGGTAGATGAAACCGACCAATCACGCCGTTGCCCGAGTCCAAATCCAGGGCAGCTAGTCCCTCCAAATCCCACTGCAAAATGTGAAACAAACCGGGGAACTGAAAACCTCTCTAGGGCCGGGATATAGCGAACCAAACGAAGCGTCAGTGCCAACTGTCAAGGCTCTCCGCCTGAATACGATGTTCCATTTGAAGGTGTCGTTTCTTGCACACAATTTGTTCGGTTCACTTTGACTAATTAGAATATACACACAACGATATTATGCAAGTAATTCGACGAGACCTCATTAATGTCATATATACTCTTTCTGATTTAATAAAAAGTTTTACATATATAATCTTTATGAATCTAAGTAGGATTTTCTATAATGTTATAGAGTCGTACATAGTTCAAATGAAATAATAGTTATACTCTAGATTATTTGTTAAAAAATACCCTTTAGTTATTCTTTTATATTTATATTTAAAGTAAATATTGATTTATTATTAATCTTCCCTTCATAATTTACAGCCACCGGTGGCCGGCGTCCTCCCCGGAGCTCCAACAACACCCCATTTAATTAAAACAATTGATTGATTAATATAACTGATAGGTACTCTATTGATGTTGTTGAATTAAAATTCTTGAGTTAATCTTGTTTGGTTGTAAATATAGAAGTAAGTACAGTGAGAGCAAATGAAGAAGATGAACATCACCGCTTGTCCGACTGCTTCCATTTCAGAGAGAGAAATAAGTGAGAGAGAGAGAGAGTCCATATAATACACACAGCACAATGTAATATCCCGCAAGATTACGATTAATATACTTGTAATTGAGAAATTAACATTCTTGAATTATGAAATTAGGGTTATTGAATTTATTTGGGAATAAATTTTATGGTTGGGTTGAACTCATGATGAAGAGTGGAAACGTTTGAAGAGTTGGGAAGAATAATTGATTTTTGATGGGTATGGATTTTTGGTTCAGATCGTTGATGATGGAGACAGGAGATAATTAGCAGACTAATCCAAATGCATCAGTAGAGATAATTCATGAGGAAGGAAGAAAACAAACAACTAAAATTTAAAGGGCAGGTTGATCAATTAACTAGTACAACTACTATTAAGCTATTTACGTAATAATAGTAGTTGTACATCAAATTACGATTAAGATTAGATTTTAACAGTTGTATGGTTAAATAGTACAATTATTATCTCATTGTAGAAACTTCCATTTAAATATATGTACGCTATAAAGTATAGAGTATGATTTAAATGTATTTAGATTTCTAACATGTATTACAACTATTTCAGTTTTCGAGTTTCTATCACACAAGTTGTGCATATAGGAGCTGGTTCCATGTGTCAGTCACTCCGGAGATACACCAGTGGGTGCAGTCCATGCCATGCAAGCCATTGTACTTGCTGGGATGCCCATCTTTTCTGTACTGTGAAAGAGTTGTGATATCAAACAACTTCACTTGTCTAGCTGCAGTCAATGCTTGCTTCAATACTTTCTGTGCAAATGGATCTCCTCCTGGATATATTGTTCCATTGAAAGGTGTTGTCTCTCTTGCACAGTTTGTTGCACTTGGCTCACTCCATTCCTTCCCGCTGTAGTTCAATCATACACAAGATATAATCCCGCATGTTAATTAAGCGAAATAGTAGGTATCAAATCGCACATATGACAAACATTGTAGGTCGGCCGGATGCTACTTACTGGTAATGCATTGGAGAGATCCCTTGGAAGAAAACTTTTGTCTTGGCAGGATTCACATCTGTGTTAACCCAGTTAGCCCAAGTTGCAAGAGCTTTCTTATATGCAACCATACGATCCATGTCTTTGACTATCTTGCGATCAATCTCAATATAATCCCATCTACAGGTCAACAATAAGATATGTCAGATAACCAAACGAATTCATCAGTTCGTGTTAAAACGACGCTTACCCTTTTCTAGGATCTGCACGGTACCACCAAAGCCAAGAGTTGAAGATCAAGACATCTTGTTGCTTCCAAATGTTTCCTCCAATTTTGATTGAATCCAGATTCAAAACTGTACCAATTTTTGTAGGTTGAACGTCCACTAGATAATGTGTAAGGTGTACTGAAACAGTAACATCGTAATCCTACAAAATTCATTAGATGTTGAGGTTTGTTATTAAGAAGAAAGCTACAGGTCTAAACATGGCATTGACTTTAAGAAGATTATACAAGTCTATAGTGCTTTTCTGTTAAAGTCTCACTCTTAACAAAATATGACATCTTATCCTTCTGATAGCCAATATACCAAAAATCGTAATTTGCCTGATGATATAAACGGAACAGGACCTTACATATATACAAGTGACCATACAATCAAAATTCTAAACGTACAATCTAGAGTCATGCATGTACATAATACTGCACTATGTGATTCAAAATATCGTATGGTTTCTACTTTCTACGTACACCAATACACGCGTACCTTAAACGTAACAGAGGAAACCGAAGGTTCACCTCCCCCGCTTACGACGTTCTTTCCTCCAACAGAAGCATGGAGAAGGCACAACATGGATCGCCAATGATTGTCACTAACGGAATCACCAATGAACATTATCTTTTTCCCCCTCATTCTACTCAAGAAATTAACTCCATCAAAACTGCAGTTTTAAAAAAGGAATCCAACATTTAACACCTTCATAAATTTAGTTAACAAGGAACAATGCCTTAAGTAAATTAAGCAAGTCAGTTTATCTGTGAATGGATATTTCACATACCTTGGTAAGTTACAGCCAGAAGGTTGCCATCTGTACTTGAGGTACTGTCGATCAGGGCGACCGTACTTTACGCAGTCGAATTCCTTGCGAATGTAGGGACATTCTGACGAGTTGTAGAGAGGGTATGTTTGATCAAACAACCATTTGCCTTGGTAAAGATTGCAATTTGAATTTTGGCTTGAGCTTAGACATGGAGAAATGAAAATACACACTGACAGAAGAAAAAGAAGAAAACACTTAATACTCATTTTCCCCATATTTTGTTCTCTATGTTCTATCTTCTATGTTCTGTGAGAAAAGATTTGTACAGTATTTATATGAAAAAAGAGACTACATGTATACAATCCTAGGAAAGTAAGTAAGGAAAGAAATATAAATAATTTAAGCAAAACAAAATGGTCAAATTTTACATATAAGTAGTAAGATTATTTATTGCTCTTTTGAATTTATATTACGAATATTGAATTAGATTATCATTAATGTGACAGAGGTAATATATGGTAATTTAAGAAAATCTAGAGCTTGATTTTGGTTTTCGATTTCTACACTCAAGGTGACCAATTGGGTAAGAAATGGAATGGAGATGATTTCATGAAACATTGAGATACGGTTATATTAGTGTGGTAATTTTTTCGAAATTTTTTTATTTTTAAATTAAAAATTGAAAAGTTATATATATTATTAAAGTGGAAAATTTGTTACGGGACGGAGAATGTAACTAGTAATGCAACGCATAGCACAAGCCGGTGGTTGAATCTTAATCACATGGAATGAGACATGATTAAACGCATCATTATAGTGGACAATATTATACATGTTTTATTAATGTCCACAATATATCATGCTTGAACATGTCAATCCACGTCCAAGTAAAGTAACATGGGCCAGTAAGTTCTATTTCTAGTCAAGCCATTCATTGGTTTCCTGTACATATGATCATCATCTTTACTAGTGAACATTACTACTAGGGATCATGGGATGAAGGGGAATGTGTAACCACCTCAATGATTTATTAAAAGGAGAAGATAGATAGATGGAGAATACTACCTTTTTCCAAGTAATAATTTGTCGAATTGAAAAACTTCGATGAAAATATTTATATTTAACTTTTATAATGAATTCGACCTTGATTAAAATATAATAAATAAATAGAGTTCAAATTAGATGATAAGTACAATATAAAAAAAGTACTTTATTGTACGTCATGTATAACGAAGGTATTTTATTTTAATATAGTCAATGAAAATACTTTAACTTGGTCACACGTTTAAATAATGTATTTTTTTTCAATTTATTGAATAAATTCAACGAGTGAGTCACACTCTCCAGTAAAGATTTTTAAATATTTTTTAATTAGTTAAAGAATTACAAAAAATTGAAAAATCAGGAATCTTTTGTTAAAAAATCTTTAAAAGTTCAGAAAAAATAATAGGTACATCACAATAATTCAAAAAATAAAATTACATAAAAAATTTCTATCAAACTTTTGACTATTTTTTTATTTTTTAAAAAACTAAAAGAAAAAACTGTAAAATGTATCAAAAATTTGTAAAAGAAGTCGAATTTTTCAGCAAGAATTACTATTTTTAATGTGTGTGGCAATATTTACCAATTTTGAACTTTCAAATCTTTGACGATTTTCTTCGATATATTTTAATGTATTTTCTTTTAAATTTTAAAAAAGTTATTTACTATTTTTTTATAATTATTTTGTTATTTTCTACTATTTTTTCTAAACTGGCAAAGTTTTATTTCAAAAGATTTATGATTTTCAATTTTTGTAATTAATTATCTAATTTAAAAATATTCTTGACCTGAGAGTTTGTTCCACTTTCTAAATTCAATCGGTAAATTGAAAAAAGGATCGTATATAGACGTATAATCAAGTTAACGTACTTTTGTTGGATATGATTACGTTAAAGTACTTTTGTTGTATATGATGTTTAATAAATTACATTTATTTTATTTTACCCAATATTCCACTCCACTCGGGGTCCTCAAAAGGCGCTAGAGGTTAGATATGATGCGGAGTTTTGAAGTAATTGCAATTTACAAACACCCGTTTGGAAATTCATGCAAAATAGGCCTGGTCAGATTGAAAACTTAGATATTGACAGTAATTAAGATATGTAATAAAGCTAGCTAACAATACTACTTACATTCAGCTTTTGGATGAAGGGACTGGTGTATTAGTGAAATACCTTGAAAGATAAATTGATATTTTTAAATATATTTATAATGTTGCAAACTCGACTCAGAAGTTATAAATTATAAAAATTCGCTCCTCGTAGAATTTGAACTAGTAATCAATACAGACTAAGAGGATATCCTCTTCCCTTTTAACCAACTGAGCCACCTTAGCCACCTTTACAACCAAATGAGCTACCTTTACAACCTTCAATTTTAACCAACTGAGCCAGCTTGTGTGTGTGTGTATATGTATTTTAAACAATGTTAATATTTTCTTTTTATAATACTGTTTCTCTGGAAACTTATATTAATTTTATGAGATCGATGGATTTAAGGATAATATATATAATGATTATTGTAGAATAATTTATCTTTTACAAATCATAAATTGTTGTAGTTGGCGTAAAATAATTGAAGTTGGAAGGGCTAAATACCTTAAGTTTCTTATTGTAGATAGATGGTGTAAAATCAATCACCACGTGGCTCAAGAAGATACAAGTTCTACATGTAGCTATAATCCCCAAATTGGCAGTTGCAATTTAGGGATTTGTATTGTACATACAGGAGTATAAGTTGTACAACGACGATGGGTTAGTTAAACAGAGCTCTCTGATTGTTGCAACTCACCTTTGCAATTCTTTCTTCTCACTTATGAATTACATAAGTTAATAGATGGTACAATATAATTTCTTGTTTGAGTATTGTGCACATAGTTCAACAGTCATTAATTATGTATACATTTTCATGAACCAAATTAAAATCGGTTCAGTATATAGTTCAAATATCTCTGTTTTGAACAAGTACAATTACAAAGGTGCAAATGATCAATCAACGCCTCGATTTACATAAGTTCTGCATATAGGAGCTGGCTCCATGTGTCGGGGACACCGGCGACACACCAATGAGTACAGTCCTTACGATGTAAACCATTGTACCTGCTAGGATGCCCATCTTTTCTGTATTGTGAAAGAGTTGTGATATCAAACAACTTCACTTGTCTCGTT